>CM067361.1:38920184-39067914 GCA_034401795.1 Chaetoderma sp. LZ-2023a
ACGACACGACGATGTTCCGTCCCAATGACTGACATGTTTACATAACAGGTGGTCGACACAGCCATAGTATACTTCGTCATCCGTGCGTCGAATTGTATGTTAGTACACTACTAAAATAATGATGCACATCTATGGCATCCATCTTATGCTCACCTGGACCTTTAGCTCACCTGGTATTTTCAAAACATAATTTCTTTTGGGACTTTCGTGAATTACAAGACATCCTGCGGGGTCATGACTTCCCAAAAGACAATCCCATATTTACAATATGTGCCTTGTTGAGACTGAAGTCGCAATAATTGAAAACATGTGCAGCACATGCCCTTCCAAAATGGAGCATAGACCAGCAACTGAGGATGAGATATGAAGCATGGTCACTGGACTTAAAAACCTCAAAGCAACCGATCATCAAGGTCTAACTGCAGAACGCCTAATACATCCCCCCTGTAGTTTTTCTCCACCTGACTATGTTAATAAATCAGATCATCGTTACTTGACATATATTCTATCTGATATGAAAAACAGGGAGTGATAACCCCAATTCTGAAGAAAGACAAAGACAGCAAACAAGTAACAAACTGCAGAGGAATCACTGTTCTGCCAATCATAGGAAAGATACTTGAGAAAGTGATACTAAGCCGTCTTAGTCCAAGCATGATAGTGCTCAGTCAAAAATGCAGAGAGGCTTCACAGAAAGGTCTTCCTCAATAAACACAGATATAATCATCTCGGAGGCGACGAACGAAGTAAAAAACAACCATAAACAGCTCAATATGGTAACACTAGATGCTTGTAAAGACTTTGATGCCATATGGCATGCTTCATTACTACGCAAAATATACATCAATGGAGTTGATGGTTCCCTCTGGTGCATGATCAAGGAGCTCTACTCTGAAGATCAATCTTCCATTAAACTGAGTAGATGTCTGTCAGAACCATTTACAATACGCCAAGGTGTTCGCCAGGGAGGAATGCTATCTACAATTCACTACAGACTCTTCATCAGCAATCTTCTTCACCTGATGGAGGGCACACATATTGGTGCAAAAAATCGGACGCTGTGTGCCAACATGTGCTGATGATATTGCCCTGCTTGCATGTGGCACCAACCATCTATGGGAACTGCTCAAAATTGTTGACCACTATACGCGTCAAGAGTGGTATACCATTAATCCAACAAAAAGTGCCCTAGGCTTTCTCAATAAGTGCCCCAAGGAGACACAAGTATCCATCTAGGTGAATCCCAAATTGAACAGTCGAGTTGTGAGACACATCTGCGAATAGAATGTTCGATCAACTGTAAAGAAAATGTCAAAAAGCGTATACAGTCAACTCTAAGAACCATCTACTCACTAATGGGGGCAGATCTGCATAGAAACAGTGGTATATCCCCTGCCGTTGCCGCACATATATGGAAGATCTACTGTGTACCAAGGCTCCTGTATGGTCTGGAAGTCATCAGGCTGTCGCAGACAGATCTAAACTACATCGAACAATTTCAGTTTACTGCCCTCAAGCAACTCCAGTCCCTCTAAAAAACACTGCCACAACAGCATCTCACTGCCTATTGGTTGATTCGTCCAGTCCAAGCTAAACTAGACTGCAGAAAACTCACATTGCTAGCTAACATCCTCAGAGATAGCAACACTCTCGAATTTCAAAAAGCTACCAGACAACTTGCAGTAAAGTCCAGCAAGAGCAACAGCTGGTTTGTGGCATGCCAATCTTTACTAGATACATACAAACTGCCAAGCATCTACCAGCTGATTAGCAACATGCCTACCAAGACAGTATGGAAATCTCTGGTCGACATTCAAATAAACAGTGCTATACACTCCTCATGTGAATCTGACTATACTATGTGGAAAAATCCAGCCTTAAGTACCTGAACATTGCAGTGTGTGCAGTGAACACCATTCATCAGTGCTGGGTGTAGCTCGCGGGGTTACACGCTGGTCCACCATGACGTGCCCATCCATCGTGCCACAAGTGCACAACAGATGGGAGGCCTGATTAGCTTTGGATCTCGGGGTTGCCGATCCTGTATCATGTCCTTCCATAAAGTACAAAGGCCGACCCCTAAGGCCGGTGGAACACAAAGGTTCCGGTGGGGCCATGCGACCATTGCCGCTGAGATTGAACCACACCGTGTCATCCCAACTGTTGGTGTTACCGGTGTGTCGATTCATCATAATTTAAACCTACGGACTAGATGGTAATAATAATTAAAGTCACAAAATTTATACCACTATACAAACAATTCTATGCGTTTGACAGTGAATGAGCACAATAATACACAACGTAGAGCCGGGCTGGTGTTCTTTCCACATGGTTTCGCCGGAGGTACCACACAGATCCTTAAATCCACAGAGGAATCCTCACAAGAGAGAGCCTCCGCAACGAAGTCACTAGGTAGTTTAATGTAAACTAGTACACCCCTAACACACACACGAAGAAAATATTGTTGTTGCGAGAGGAAAGTGCCTTGCACGGGCCTCCATCACAGGAAAATGTCTTCATTGCAGAAGTGGAGGAAAAGAGCTGGCAAAAAGGACCACTCTTTTGTTCAACAGAAAATGCCATGTGCTGAAAATCCTAGTGAAGCTACTGTTAAGGTGTTGCACGCTGGTTTACGTGAAGATGGGACGAATGATTTCTGAAGAATTCCCAGGTCACCGTCTTATGTAGTTCCAAAGTTGCTGCATTGGTAGTTGTCGCTTTATTTATGCAGGCCTTCTGCTACATCCCAACCTACCTTTTAGTTGTTAGTAAGGGAAACAAGCTTTGGCCGCAAGTGGCAGGGATTACTACGTAACTTTAGATACAGTTATCCGTTGGGCGCAGATGCTCAGCTTCCCGTAGGTCACCCCACATAGCATCTATCTCTAAGAACAGCATGCATATATGTCACGGAACAAAGCGCCGAATCAAATAATGATCCAGTCACTCAGGTCCGCAACCCCATATAACATCACCAGACGAGTTTCACAGTTCACATAAGCAATTAAAAATACTGACATGTCTTTATGGTGGGGGTGGAGATGGATATCCATCGTGAGCATCCTTCCTGTGAGGGGGTGACAAGCTCCAACATTTCATCCAGACACTGCAATGAATTGGATAGAGATCCGCATCTCGTCCGTCACCATGTGCTATGGAGCTAACATTTTAACCTGTCGTTAGGGTTATTTTCCTACATGCCCAGAGATGCACTGCAGGCCGGTACTATCACATATATATAAATATTATTATTTCGCAGTGCTTCCTACTTTGGCAGGGGAATCTACCTAATAAGTATCCGAAGACACAAGGGGGCATGTATGTAAATCGGCACTTTAACTATCACCGCTTGGAAACCTCTGATAGTTTCCCAGGGTGGGATCCGGTCAACGTATCGATTGGGAATCCAAACAATTAATAAGCCATAAGGCTGGTGGATGCGCGGAAAGAGACAAGAACTTGCTATATATAAGAGGCCCTATAGGTCACCTGGCCAATTTTACACAACCTTGCCAGTGAGTGGGCTACATTACCACAACAACCGGAAAAGAGGCGTCCACTATGCATCTCCGATGAAGAAATTGTCCCTAACCACTTTAAAACTATCCCATCGAGCTGTTTAGCCAGGTTTAGTCGGCAACATGTCAGACTCAAACAATTAGAGCATGCTCAGCGACCTCAGTGTAAAATTGATGCTGGCGGGAATAGTGATGCGGTTATAATGTTGCTGGATAGTATTTCCTAACGTACTGCGGTCTAGAGTTTTTATAAATAAACAAAACATATGAACTAGATGGCTACTAGCCATATGCACAACTAATCAATACACAACTAATGGATTCGAAGACGATGAAATGATAATTAAAGTATCACACGTCACTCGACCTAACGGTGCGGCTAGTTGAAAGCACCATAGTAAACAAAGATAATATGAACAGTATGAAACAGAAATTATAAGAATGCGGTCCAAGGACCGGTATGGTACCTATTAGTCATCAGTACCTTTATATGGAAATAATTAACAGTTTATAATTAAACGTACAATAGTATAGCTACTTGAGTACCTATTGGTCATCGGTATGGAACAAGTTCACTAGTTACAGAAACTGAGGCGCTATTATTACATTGTAGCACGAGATGACACATTCTCAGATCTGCAAAGATTTCCACAGGAAGGCATCTGCAGGCAGGTCTCTGCAAGCAGGTCTCCGCAGGCAGGATATGGTACATTCTCAGGACAGGTAACGGAACAGTTCAAGAATGTCCACTAGGTAATCTTATAGCTGATACATAATCACAGCAGTGGTTGTATAGTTTTCGATCCGGCGACAGAGGTATGAAAGTTAAGAGTAATCCATTAACAGGGAGGGTTACTTATATAATAACATTGCATGTACATTCACTGGCACATGGTGCGGGGTGCGTCGCATAGCTCTTGCGTTGCACCTGGCAAAGTTCACCCAGACTGGTGGAAAGTTAAATTATCACACATGACATGTGTAAGTTGAAGTCCACTTTTCAGCATGGTTGGCAGATCCAGCGAGTCATCCACCAAGAACCACCATCAGCTCTACATTCCATAGGATTACATTCCGGGCCCACACGGCCCGTCCATAGGAAGACTCCCTTAAGAAGGTTCAGATGCGGGAGTTTATACTTTTAAATTTTAGTTTATTACCTTCAGATGGCGTCCGAGGGTGTACAAAAACTGTGGAAGACGAGGACTCCTTACCACCATGGATGAGCTGAAATCCGAGAGGCACCGGATAAAGCAGGAATCCCCGTAGGTTTGCAATTACACACGTCAATCCCGATGGTCCAGTTCTCCTGCGCGGGCCGTCTTCCATGCTGGTGATGCTCCTGATTCTTGATTTTTCACCCCCTTTATACTCTTCGGGATGTCAGTGCTGGATGCCTCAGCCAATCAGCGGCCGAGCACTAGCCAATCAGCGTACTGCAGAGATGGTGACGTAGTTATCACGTGTGCAGAGCAATCTCTATTTAGTTAAATATATATACGCGATTAGGACGTCCTGGCAATATTTCAAGTATAATTTAGCGGGGAGCTTCGATAATAACTCGGCCATTTCTGGACTGATTTTAAAACTGTAAAAAGTATTGTAATCCTCCTCTCATTCTGGTCCTGATAGCTACCTGGAACGACGGGAACGGTATGGTTTAAAGAAATTACGGGTACCGTCTCGGTACACTCTAAGTACATACTCACTCCCAATCTCGACACACGTTGTCAGGGAAGTGCTGTCGTGCGCGCATGCGCACTACGCATTCTAACGGACATAGCCATTTTTAATGAAAACCTCTCCCATAGGGCTTATATACGAGTACTATCCCACCCAGCGGGTTGCGCTTAGAGCGAATCCGAGACGGCCATTCCGTACCCAGCTTAGCTGGGACGGCCAGTACCCATCCGGTCGATTCGTGCTACACTGGGCCTCTGCTGACAATACTACCAGAGATGCTACAAGAGCCGCAATCAAGGCAAGACTACTAGAGGCACCTACATACTGCAGACAAACCATGCACGTTTCAATCGGCACTCGGTCTCGGAGGAATGTCCACTCTGTCATGCTGCTCCAGATGACACAACTCACTGCATCGTCTCTTGTGTAAGGCTGGAGGAGTGCAGAAGTCTGTATCTGAAAAGAATCCTCTCTATACTCTACCGGGAAAATGATGTAGATCTCATCAGCAAGCTAACAAACGAGCCTGAAAATATCACTCAACTTATCCTTGATCATACAAAGATTCTTGTTGAGCCAACCTATAAGCTCTCCTCCACAAACTCACTTGAAATAGCAAGGGTCACACACTTTCTTTGCTATTGTCTGCATCTGGCGCACCTAAAGCTGATTGAACTATCCACATATACTGCTCCAAATATTGCTGACACGTCTGCTCATTAACATTATGCATGGACTATTTCACTATAAATATTAGTTTTGTACACTTCTACATGCATCTACGTTGTCAACCTATGTCTGTGTGTGACTTGTACATTACATCTTTGAACTTCGTGATAATAAATTGACATTGATCCTTACCCTACTGCTATAGGGTTGAGCCCATCGAGGCTGGAATTCCAGTTACAGATACAGACAGAATGGCTGATAAAATTTCATCCAGACAAATGCAAAGTGCTACATAATAGTTCGGACCCACAAAATGAATCTGATTATAAATTATGACTAAACAATAACTGAACACATTCTGGAACACACAACTGCAGAGAAAGGCATATAGGAGTTTCAGTGTCAGTCGACCCTCATGAGAAGATCCTGTGGGCGGAGGCTAGACCTTCACATTCGCAGTTTGCATCCATCCATACTTCATCCCCATTTGCAGGTGGCTGGGAGGGCATTACCGTGAATGATGTACTTTCTTTGCACTGATCGGGAATGCTACGTGCCCGCAACGTGTATATTAGCAGACCCTTCCCTACCCACAACGTGATGAGTAGAATGCATATGAAATAAATAGTCTATACTTCTATGCAATACATCAACTAATTGAAAGACACTATAGGTGGAATGTTAATATTTGTTAGTATATGTCTGTATATGTTATAATGTCGGCTGTCTGTTATATTATTCTTTTGTCTTCTATATAGTATATACTATTGTTTTATGTATGCTTATGTAACAGGGTCTACGGTACATAGGCTATGTCTCTAGTGGACTCCCTATATGAATAATATATACTGTAAATATCATTCAGCCAAATAAATGCAAAATCAATTCAATTCGGATATGAATGATTCTCACTTCTTAATTAATGCACCGATGTGAAACGTGTTTGTATTTTCCAAGAACAGGATTGTCCAGGCTTTACGAATCTGAAAACAGTTTCAGAATCGGCTAAGTATCACTGAATTACTTAAGATTGACGATTATTCAATCAACGTGCGATGGGGCCATGCCCATTTACAATAAACATTCTACCCCCCCCCACCCCCCGTGGATGCTGGCCATGTAGGTAACTTTCTGACCCATGCCTTGCACGATGATTGGTTTCCTCATCTTGCGAGGTGCACCTTTTTAGAAACTACAGGGACTATAAAAGGAGATGGATAGCTATCTTCGTGTGCACATTTAAAACTAACTATAGTGGCGGTCATGTGAACTGTTAACATTTGGGAGTAAAAAAGTTCTTAATTACTTCTCGTGCCAATGGTTAGATCTTCGTCTGCCCTCCGCATGGACTTTGTTGGCCACCGTTCTCGTCAAGAGATTAAAGAATTAGATGATCAGCGTTTCCAGCTAACATTTCGAAGTAAACATGAATTCTTCCCCAGTTCCACAGTTATCTGGACACTTTTAGAAGATGTCCACACCAGTTGACCAGTTGTGTGCCTGATAAATTATTATACAATTTATAACCTAATATAGCAGTGGGTCTTTTTCATCATCGTATAAGTAATAGCCATCGGTCCAGTTGGTTCATCAGTGAACTTGCCATTTTTGGTGGAGATATAGCATGGATCGCTCAGTCAGGTACGAACCGAAGCGGGTTATCCAGGTACGAAACGACCCAATCTGAGATGCTCCAATCACGCCCGCACCCCGATGGCTCTATAGGCTGGCGCATGTAGCCGCAGAAAATTAAGAGATCATAGAATGATAGAGTCCATAAGAATCCCTATTGTGCATGCGCGCCAATAAGAGATAGCCTACACACACTGCACAGATAGTGTGGGGAATGGCATTCTTATGTACATAGTTGCCTGTACTTTGGGAATCCTTAATACTAGACCCTATTCATCGATCTTGGTATGAATTATTACCAGGATTCGTTGGGAAAAACGAATCCGTTTACAGAACTGAAATCGGTCTAAGAATGGCGGAGATATCAGGAAAATAATAATTGGCCTTTTAATTCTTTTAAGTTGGTTTAGATCACCATCTCGCATGTGTTGGTAGGGTGAAGGCAACGTGACGTCATGAACACGCATTCCTCTCATGCTATCCCCTCCTCATGGTGTGCGATGATTGGTTGAGCTCTGCTATGGTGACTGCTGATTGGTCACCATATAGTATATAAGGAGTCGCACTTGCCCTGTTCATGGGTTATATAACAACTAAATATCAGGTCATGCTCGCCAACTATCACCGCGACCTGTTGGTGACGCCAACTATTTTGGTTGATAGCATCCGAAACATTATGTGAAAAGATTGGCCTATTCTGATATCTCGCCAAACCTGCCGTACCACGCCAAAAATTAGATAGAACCATGCATGTATCCAGTGGCTCTTCAATGTTTTGACACCTGTTCTTACTGCGAACATTGCTTTGGGCACAGATTCTGGGCTAAGCGGCGCTGATCATCTTGTGACATACTATTATGAACTTAACCTCCTCACCAATAGAGGCAACTTCACCATCGCACCAAGTTTTTGTGTGCATCAACCACTGCAGTAAATTCGACTGATAACCTTTGTGCTATTATTTCGTGCCAATGACTAGAAGCGCCAACATCATCGAATGTAGCACTGCTTCCGGAAGACTGCGCCAACATACAACTGGGCCAACAAGCCCTGATGCCTAACAGGCGCCAAGAACCTACTGGCCAGAATGCGCTGATGACTAACAGGCGCCCACAAAGTACTATGCCGTAAACGAACATTGTGTCGATGACTAATAAGAACGTAATTGTATTGTAACATAGTTATATTCTTTTCACTTGTACTGATTATAAGTAAGTGCTGTAGGGCAGCTAGACCTAAGTGTACTGTATAGATTGTAGTATGGCGAGCGCCGTTTAAACTCTGTTAAATATTTTTTAATTTTGTTAAGTTAAATAGTTTTGATTTGATTTGATCTATTCTCTTGCTAAATATAACAATTATAAATATGATAACCTACATGTAAGAACAGACATATTATACATGATTGGACATAAGGAGATATAATTAAAGCATTATGATAATATAATAAAATATAACGACAGAAAAATTATACAAATTTGACATAGAAAAAGACATAAGGCATTTGACAAAAATGGCTCACTTCTTGATTGGTTTTCATAGTGTTGGTAAACATATTTCACTCATTCGGATGGGCTAGGGGATGGATGAGGGGTGGGGCACGGTGGGGGCGGGGTGGCGGTGTGTGGGGTGGATGCTGGAGTTCATCCTGTTTCAATTATTATTATTATTATTATTATTATTATTATTATTATTATTATTATTATTAAATTATTATGTCTATTTCTCAGTGTGTCTGTTATGTCTGGATTTCTCCGCACTCTACTGATCTGTTTGGGCTTTATTTGACACAGTTATATATATATCTTAATCAAATGTTACTGGCGAAATACATGACCATCCAATACAGTCTACTGAAAGTTATACTCTTACTGGATTGTATATGATTTTATATGATTAAATAACCAAGATGGCGGCCGGCTGTAAAAGCTTAGTTACCTTTGAAATTAAGCGGATCACGTGACAATGTGGCTGACAGCAGAAAATGAGACATATATAGCCACAAGGACTAATTATGCGAGCATGTACGAACATGGAATCAAATAATGGTTTAGAAAACGCTGCTTAAAAATACAGGTTGAAGACCTGATAACAATTTACTACAAGAAGGCGGAAATGTAAAAAACTAATGTTACCTGCTATTACAGTAATGAAACCCGCCTCCTTGGGTCATGACCTTGAGCGTCCCCCTTTCTCCGACTGTGCAGTACCCAACCTATACACCTATCACAAATAAGTTACAAATCAAATCTGTGACCAGAAAATAGGTCTTGTGCGCACATTTACCACTCGGTTCTAGCCAGCAAAAGCGCTTTCAAATTAAGTGGCAATACAGAAACTTTCTGCTGTACAAAACACAGCCACATTTACCAATTAATCAGCTGGCCATACAGAATCCGAGCCCACTAACATTTTACGTAAATAACACTTAGAAAGCAACACATTGCCATACTGCACAACAGCCGGCAAAAGAGAACGCTAATATTTTGGAAACTTCAACGTCAGACAAACTGCAATTGCCAAAGTAGCAGTTTATATTCGGATTTGAAATCATGCTAACATAAAGCTCACGATCTAGTCGGAGCGTTACTCCAAAATTGCATGTAACCATACCACTCTGAATTCCGTTTCGACACACACATCAGAAAGCATCGGTCTGAGAATCTGCGAGAAATTCATTGAATAACTACCGGAAACTCTTGCACTGCGCATCTGCAACAATTTCTAGCATCATCATTCGAAGAAAATCAAACAAATTCCAAGAGACCAACCGTATGATGAGAATCTCAAAAACAGGCTATCAGAATCGAGTGGTTAACGTCTCGGGCTAGCTATTAATTGATATGCAAATCTGGAACCTAACAAAAGCCACGCCGTCTAAAATTCACGTTCGTCTCCTATGAATAGTCTTTGATAACTACTCCTCAAGTGAACACATTCCAATATAAATCTATCCAAGTAAATGCATGCATCTGATAAGCACTCAAATAAACTCCATCTATAATAAGTCCGTCGAACAGCAAATAACATAATTTCGCAAAAATGACCGGTAAACAAACTGAAGAGGGATATCCATCCTATGTAAGGAGCACCGCAATCGAATAATGGAAATTGGTTCAAACTCGCAGTTCAAATGAAACGTAAGTTGACACAATCTCAAAATTCGATCTGGCTGCTGTTTGACTACACCATTCTCCCCTCAGCTTTAAAAGGTCACTTTTAAGAAACAGCGATAATTAAACATAAGCAAACACGAAGGCGGATCGACAGAAAGAAGCAGTATAGAAAGCATGAGAAAAAGAATGTAGCATAGATGGATAACAGAAGGGCAGGGCCGTGAATAAAACACCAACTCATATATATATATATATATATATATATATATATATATATATATATATATATATATATATATATATGACGTGGCGTGGCTTTTGTTATTTCTGATATATATATATATTAAACCGTGCAATGCTTAAACTTATACTATACAGCTTCACTAACCGCATCAATTACATTTGTAAATACAGCAGCACTTTTTCACTATAGCCGTCTCTCGTGCCTGCACCAATAGACTTGAGATACGGCGACTAAACCTAACGAGTATTAGCTCCAATATTTTGTTAGGATAAAGTAGTTAGGCCAATGAAGGAGTGCTGTTTATTGTAAAGCATTTTCCCCGGCTATGCTGCCGTCAACATAGCAAGATGGTTTCCATAATTGGCCGCTAACTTTATGCCATTCTAAATTACTTTTAGAGCAGCTGTCTTTTTCTGCTACTCTCTGGCCCTCTGGCCAACTAATTGCGAATCAGGAGCTAGTGTGATGGAGGAGGGGAAAGAGAGAGAGAGAGAGAGAGAGAGAGAGAGAGAGAGAGAGAGAGTCGGGGGGGGGGGGGTGAGAACGCGGGGTGGACTTGGACTAGGACTAGTTTAATGGCTCTGTCCACACTATTTTCCGTTGGCTGAAAGTGCGCAAACGGTGTGGCAAGAGGAGCAATGTGCGTCATCATGGTCTGACAAGCCTTGTCTTAACTCTAAGTCATTCCTCAAGAGGCGAGAGGGCCTGTTCGGGCAGCAACCATCATCCTATAGCACGGTCCTCGCCCTTCCACTACGTTCCCATATCGAACAGCGTAGCTATATAAGGGGGTGTATGTTAGTACGATGGGCGGCAACGGGCTGTCTCTCAGGTGCTAACCTGGGTCATGGAGCAGTTCTTCTCGGGAGAGAGAAAAATCTGCTTAAGGCACAAATAGAGGGAGTGCTCCTTATTTTTGTGTGCAGTCGATTGGGAATCTTATTTTATCTTATTGAATTTTATTTTTACTAGTTGCCGCATGGTTGATCTGATCTTCTCTGCAGTCGTCCTAAGGTGGTATTTCTGTGTGTGTGCCTAACCATAACTGGTTAAAGGGATCCCTCGTGAGTCGTAGTTAGCAAACTTAGATGCTTTATGCTTTAAGGCTCCAGGTGGCTGCAGAAGGGAGCTATCGATTAGGTTAAGTGAGAACCTCTACCCTTGCAAAGTCGGGCAAATCTTCTGCTCAGAGATGAAGATCTGCTTGAGCAACATCAAAAGGGTTTTGACATGGTCCAACGGCAGTTTTTCCAAGTTTCTGACACAACGGTGGCTCATGTAACCAAAGAGGAAAGAGGGTAGGAAATTTCTGTCAAAGTGCTGCTGTGGTCTAATATGATGAGAGAAAGAGAAAGAGGTTGATAGGAAAAGGATTCCGGTTGATGCAGCGATTATCTGATTCGATCACCAAGATGAAAAGTGATAGCTGCAGGATGGATTAACTAACAAGTGTATCCTGCCCGCTGTCCAAGCAGTCTAAAAAGAAAAGGAGTCGCTAGTCAATGGAGAAGATCATGCCGCAATGAGTTTCCTTAAGGGTGCTCCTAGTGTGTGCTAGTGGTTGTAGTGTGGTGTTTTATGTGGAAGGTCGAGGGACAAGAGTCGCTAGACCCGTAAAATAAGACAAAAGGAGGGCGGAAAAGTCGAGGCCTTCAAGAAGGAATGCGTTCACGGGGAGTGCTCTTAAGCAGTGTGAACTAGGTAGCGGTGTTAAGATCATTTGCAGCAGGTGCCGGGAGATGACAATGTCACGTGATGACACAAATCATCAATGGCTGAAGATCACAATGGCACAGCAATGGAAGAGGATCCTCCTTATGCGGTAAAGGTCAGTCAGTGTCTTTGAGAAAGAACAGATGTGAATAGAGAACAGGCGATGCGAGCGATAAAGTATAGTTCCTTGAGAAGTTTCATCACAAAGTTCTCCTTCAAGGCTGAGGCATGGAACCGCACAAGGGCAGATCTCGGTTGTAAGCAGATACCAGATTCGGAGTTCGTTCTTCTTCAGCAGGAATCAGATGATGGAATCGGTGTCCTTAAGCAGTCATAAGAATTCGGTGGATGGCAAGCGCACACAGTTTCATATGCGAGGACGTATCAAGGGTGCGAAGTTCCATTCACAAGATGTTCTGACGGGCACAGGAGAAGGTGGAAAGTCCTCAAGGAAGCTGGAATAATTTTGGATGTTGGTTTGGCCACTGGTTCGTTAGCAGCCTTTCAAAAAGGAGATTCAAGGCTGGCGACTTTGGAGTTGTCTATCACTGCGAGTGATAAAATTAACTGTTCAATGGTGGGGGTCACACAAGTGGTAGTAAGTGGAGTGGAAACAGAATCGACTGCTTTTATACTAGTCGGCTCTGCATTACACTATCTTTTGATGAATGGTCAGCGTCTTAGAGTTACCAGCAGAATTTACACAATAGAGCCAGTGTTTTGAGTTTATTAGAATGAGCAGGTTGCATTTGATGTCAATGCTTCGATTGCTTGTTCTTAATATAGTCTGCCACAGAAATCGGGAATCCGGGGCTTTCCACGGGTACTGAACATCCCTCGTAACATTGCGATCATAGACCCTAATTCGAGAAAGAAGTCATGTGAAATAGTATATACATCCTAAAAGGTGTTTACCCAGTCAGTGGCATCACACGTACATGGCCATGTCCTGCCCTATCAGAAAAACATGTCTATTACGGGGGTACTCCCACTGGCCCAGCTCATATGCATGGGAAGCGAACCGTGTCTTAGGCAGTTCTTCCTTCGCCTATGTGCGTTCCTATTGCCATCAGTCGAGGTAACCATAGTATGGCCCGAGAGGCAGCATTTATTGGTCCTGTCTTGGCTAGTCATTTCCATTATCCGACCACATAAGCAAATAAAATGTAGCTGCCAAATTCCGCAATTGCTATACTGTTTAAATTGTGTTCACTCTCATCATTTTGATAGGATGGAACTCTTTTCTGACTCGTCATACTGTCTTCATTACTACACGCCCACCCAATTAAGAGCCAAACACAAAAACTTTAAATATATTAATACACTCGTTGAGTGGTCAATGTCTTGCACATTCATTGTTACAATAGGTGGTGTCACTGACTCGGCTATTGACGTGGTGCATTCTATTATAGGTGGTTGTGGGGTGTAGCACGAATCGACTGGTCAGGTACGAACCATCCCAGTCTATCTGGGTACGATCTGGGATGTTCCAAGCTCGGCCTCCTGGGAAGCATGATAAGCGTGTATAGTCATATAAGAGAGGCTCAAAATAACAGAATCCGTGAGATGGTCCATTGCGCATGCGTGACCGTAGGAGATAGCCTACATACGCGCTTTAGCGTGTGGAGAATGGCAGCGTATGAATATTTTTTGCCTGTAACTGTCATTTCTTAAATACAGGCCATCCTCGCTTGCTTGGTAAAATTGTTAGCAGAATTGAACGAGGAATTCAAAACTGTTACCAGATATAAAATCGGTTCAGAACTGGCTGAGATATCAGAGAATATGCAGGCACTATTTTGAGCTCCCAACTAAAATAAACACCGCCATAGCGCACGTGCTTGGTAGGGTGAAGGCTAGCTAATCATGTGCTCAACACTCGTACCTTGTATATAACGTATGCACTGAGTGATCGACTCGCGCTGGCGTGACCTCACCAGCTAGTATAAAAGGAGCTCTAAAATTCCAATCGACAGACAGTTGGGGTGTGGGTCTGCCAGAGACAAGACGTGTAATACTGCTTACTGTATAGCGTCGGTGGTCTGGCCATGCTAACCCAATACAGTGCAATTCGGAGTCTCTGGAGAACACATACCACACCGCAAGTTAAGTTTTTCGGACGCTTCTGGACTATATCATCGGGGGCAAAAATCTAATTTAAAGAACGGTTCCTCACTACCAATACCTTCAGAGGGACCTTCTCTGCGGTGCGGCCCTTTGGCCGTATAGTACGATCTAAAAACCAGTATGTAGGATGTGTGGCATTCGTTGATGCCTCGCCAGATCTGCCATACCATGCTGAAAAGGTGATAGATCAAATTTTGCACATTTCTAGTGCTCCAAATTAATGTTTTAGACTACAGGCCGGATGAGGACATTGCCTTACGCACCGCACAGGCTATGAGGTGTGTATCGTCTTGTGCCACAAGATATGTAACCTGTATCAATATAACTTTCACTTTAGTCTTTATATATTAAGAAAGGCATCTTCAATCCACACTAATACGGAACATTTCATCTCCGCATAATTAACTTTATAAGCCGTGCGTGACTATCTACTAGGCATCAAGAGTGAGTTCTTCTTCACTGTTCCTGAGTATGAGCTGCATAGTTAGATCGCGCCAGCTCACACCGCACCTTAGTGATGCTTTAACAACAGGGACATTTAATAGCAATTGTACTGATGACTGATAGGTGCTCCGCAATATGTATTTAACCATTTTTAATTAGGTCCTGATGACTAATATGTACCACAAGAGGTTGAGACATTTACTGTTATTTTCATTATGTATCATTTTCACTTAAAAGGTGCTGATGACCAACAGGCACCACAAGGTCGGATGTGAGCTCCATCATGTTTTTACTGTATATACTTATTTTCATTTATAAGGTGCTGGTGACTAACAGGCACCGCAAAGTCGTGTGTGACCTCTCTATTTTTACTGTACTGTAAAATGTAGTAATAGGGCAGTTGCCATCCAAGTTACTACTTTTTGCTTAGTTAGTTATATATTATATCTACCAAAATACTTGGACTGCACTTCGGTTACACTATACACCAACAACAAATGCACCACCTTGTTTCTCCCTGTCAGCAACAATTTTTCACTAAGGTCGCTGTTCATATTTTCACTAGCAGACATGACATGCGGTCACTGATCCTAATTATGATAGCTCAGTAGGATAGGTTCAAAAGTATCTAGGGACGTCTATTCTAAAAGAGACAGCAGTTTTCATAATTGGCCATTTACCTTAGGGCCTCCTAAATTCAATGTATTGAGTAGCTGTCTCTTCCTATGCTCCTCCGGCCATGTGGCGTATTAAATGTCTGGACCCCCTACCGCCAGATGACTGGTACCCGAGATGGGCGTCGAGCATCCCCGCCAGGAAGGCTTTCTCGTTAATGTTAAGTAAGCTCTAAGCGACTTGCGGCCTAAACATTAAATGCTTGGAACTAACAACTAAATGATAGCTTAGATCCATTAAAAAGGCCTGCAGAAATAAAGCGGCAACCACTAAATCAGTATCTTTAACTCACATAAGGTTGAATTCGTCGGAAATCATCCACCCCATCTTCATGTAAATCCTAATAATCAACAATTACACTATGTTGATTCATCTTCTCACTCTTAGCTTTGTTTGAATAGGACAGCAGCTCTTTTTGCCGCATCTCCTCCTCTGCTTCGGCGTTGTAGGCATTTTCCTGTGACAGAGGCTCACGCGAGGCACTTTCCTCTTGCAACCAAAAAGTATTTGGCCGACCTGAGGCAATTATAGTTTTAATTAAACCAGCTAATATAATCGCGCCAGTACCCTCCTTTACAGGGATACCTCACAGAATATACAGATCAGAGATTGGTGAGGTACCTCTGGCGAGATACAGAACAGATAACACCATTCGGTTTTTACATGCCTATCTATCAGCTGAAAACGAGTACGAGTGTTTGTTAGCTATAAAACATTTTCATTATGTCTCACTTCTAAATTAGTGAAATGAACCGAGATGGTGAATTTTTCTCTCCTGGTATCCAGGGCATAGCCAGATCCAGGGGTAAGACTAATTCATGCTGGAATGTACTGAAGTGCGGTAAGCCATTAGTACATATGGGAGTCATAAATCCCAATCTCTACAATCAAGGCGTGTTTCCATTGTCAACATTTTCGCAAGCGTACGATTAAAACGTTCTACCATACCGTCGCTACGCGGATGATATAGTGTTGTTCTTGTTTTGACGATGTGAAACAATTTGCAGAGCTCTGATATGAGCCGGCTCTCAAAATTACTTCCTTGATCAGAGTGTAGTTCGTAGGGCATACCGAAACAGCAGAATACATTGCTTGCCCTGACCTCCACTACGCTGGATGCCTCTTGGTCTGGCAAAGCAAATGCTTCTACCCACTTCATAAAATAATCTTGTAATGCGAGGATGTACTTGTTTCCGTCATCCATCATATTCAAGGGTCCGAGCACATCAATAGCCACTTGCTCCCATGGTGCACCAACTATCTTAATTTGAAGAGGTGCATAGTGATGATGGCCCATAGCGCGTTTTTGGCATGGGATACATTTGGCAACCCATGTCTTCACACTATTGTGAATCCCGATCCAGTGGAATGTTTGTTTGATACGGGCGGCAGTTCTTTCCACGGCTATATGCCCGGCGTTATCATGTAGTTGTTGTAATATATCATTTCGATAACCTTCCAGGATCACCAGACGGTTGTTGATGTAGAGAACGTTGTTGTGGATATGACATTCTTCAAACCGTTGGTAATAATATTTGGTCGTGGTGGATAGTTGTGTTACTGATTCCTTGGGAGGACATACCCCCTCCTGGATCCACACATAGATATGTCGTGTTTGCGTGTCTGTTGCTTGGTCATGTGCGACTTTCTCCAGATTCCACTCTGCACACCGCAATTCGGGGAACTCCGGAGATGGCTGTGTAGATTGTGTCATGGTTTCGGCCTGTTCGTGTTCATCCCCTTGCTTGATTCTGCTGAGGGCATCAACATTTCCATGCAATTTGCCGGGATGGTGAACAACGTTAAAATTGTATGCCTGCAGGGATTCCTGCCATCTCGCTACCTGGCCCTCCAGATTTTTAAGGTTTCTGCGCCAGCGTAGTGAGGCATGGTCTGCGCGGAGTATAAATGTGCGGCTGTACAGAAAGTGTTTGTAATACTTGATGAAATGTACCACCGCAAGTAGTTCTCGCTTCGTGGTTGCGTATCTTTTTTCTGTTTTATTTAATGTACGTGAACCATAACCCAACACCTGCTCCATTCCCTCCTCTGTGAGCTGAGATAGAACCATGCCAATAACGCAAGCTGACACGTCAGTGGCCAAGATGAAATCGAGGTTCGGATTAGGATGAGCAAGAATAGGGGCGGTCGTCAAGAGTTCCTTCAACACCACTCACTCGTCCACTCGAATGGTCGATCTTTTTCAGTGATCTTATATAGGGGTGAAGCAATCTCACTGAAGTGATGGATGTATCGACGATAGTATTGGCAAAGGCCGAGGAAACTCCGAGTTTCTGTGATCGAAGAGGGCATTGGCCACTCTGCTACTGCCTTTGTTTTCGACGGCTGAGTAGCCACTCCGTCACCGGATATGACGTGTCCCAGGAACTCGACACTCTGTCTGAAGAGATAATATTTCTTGGGTTTGAGCTTTAAGTTGGCCATGCAGAATCCTGATAATACGGCATCCAAGTTGGTTAATGTTTGCTCAAACGTTGGCCAAAAAACTATTACATCATCAATCTAACATAGACAGATTTCCCATTGCAGGGTGGTTAATACCTGTGCAATGAGATGCTCAAAAGTTCCAGGAGCGTTGCTCAAGCCATAGGGCATCTTGCAGAATTGAAAAAGACCATTCATACATATGAATGCGGTCTTTTCCATGTCAGCTTCATCCATGGCTACTTGCCAGTAACAACTAGCTAAATCGAGCGTACAAAACCACATGGCTCCGGACATGGAATCCAAGGCCTGATCTATTCTTGGTAATGGATATGCATCTTTGACGCTAAGATCATTAGGGCGGTGGTAATCTATACACAACCGCAAGGATCCGTCCTTTTTGCCTGCTAGTACTATGGGCTGGCCCAAGGAGATGTTGATGGTTCAATAATACCGGTCCACAACATGTCGTTAACTTGTTGATCAGCTTCTGCTTCCTTATGGATGGGAAGACGTCATACCAGTTGTTGTACTGGGCGATTATTTCCCGTATGGATGGAGTGTCACACAAGGTGAGTTTCTCCGAGATCCATGTCATGAAGAGTCACTATCACGATATTTATAAAGTAATGTCCGTACATGTTGTTTTTGGGATTGCAGTGATCCTACTGTGGCACGTAAGTACAAATTATGTAAATGTTCCAGTAAATCATCAGTCGTTTCTGTAGGTGCAGAAGAAAGTGTTGGTGTTTCCAAAGAAATCACATCCACCAAGTGGCCACAGCGGACTCCTGGTTCAAGAGTTATAAGGTCTGCTGTGCCATTGAATACCCTGAACGGTATGTGTTCTTTGTTGATGGTGTCCACGATCATATGGGGACTTGTGCATTGTGAAGTGATCATGTAATCGGGGTCGGGTTCCAGCATGGCGGTGTGTGTTGTTTCCTAACTGTGGTGTGGTGGCCCACAAGATTTGTTCTTGTCCCGGCTCAACTGTGGCAGGACTTGAAAGTATTAGTGCACACGTGCCATATAATAATGACTCTGGTCCAAGAGGTACCCGTCGGCCATGTATGTCGAGTTATAGTTGTTTGCAGTGTATGATGGCTTTGCTGGCACTAAGAAAGTCAGAGCCAAGAAGGGCGTCAATTTGAATAGAAGTGATGACAACTCGCTGTATGAATTGCATCTCCTCTATTTGGATGACAAGATTAGCTACACCAGCTACGGGCACATCAGCTCCCGTAGTTTCTGTAAATAGATGTTTGTAGGCTTAAGGGGAGGCTTCTTATGAGGTGGGATGCTCTCATATAAGCTCTTGTTGAAAACGGTGATGGAAGCTCCAGTGTCAACGGTGGCATTGGTGGAAATACCGCTAAACAGACAGGCACACTTGTATATAACTTTGCGGTGCACCTGCGGAAGTTTCCAATGATACCATCTGTGAAAGTGGTTGTGGAGCGGAATCATTCTGTATATAGTCGGCTTGTTTTTAAATAGCTTCCCTTAATGCTGTCGATGGCTGAGTGAGGAAGGGGGCAGTCCATCGTCGCTGCTGCTGTGAGTGCTTTGGTGATGACGAGGCTGGTGGTAGCAATAGCGGTGGATTTGTTGTTGTTTCTGTATGTCCAGTATTCGTGTGGACAGCAGTGCGGATGGGACACTCGCGATCATGGATGAGAGCTACCTGAGTGATCCACTTCTTACAGTGCATCATTGGATGTTTTGTTGATGCACAGAAGAAGCAGTGATGTCGAGGAATGCGTTCATATCAGTGGCAGCGTCGTCGTTTACGAATCCATGATGCGGAGCGGATAGTTTCTCCCATACAGCTGCTGTCTGTGGATGTGCGAGATGATGATGTACGGGTGGTGTATTGCATACCATCAAAGGACACCAAGAGTCCAGTGTCTTGGTGGTGAGATGTGGTGCATGCAAAAACGTCGTTTCAGCGGAGGTGCTACAACCTACCACTGCCGTTTTACATAGAAAAGAAGGTTTGTTAGAAGCGAACATTGCTGGTGTACTTTGCCCGCAAGAGGGGGATGGCGGTGCGGCTGATGTGGGGGGGGGGGGCATCGTAGGCACTCGCATATATGAAGCCGTGCGTATGGGTGTGCATGAGAATGTTGATGACTGATGGTGATACTTGGCCACTGGACGTGGTTGTACGGAGGCTGCAGTTGAGCTGGGTGGTAGAAACGGGCACCGAGGTGACTCTTCAATTGGTGCCCTTAGGAGTTTAATGACTTCTCTGGCTGCAGTGTTCTGTGGTCAGTGGTCGGTGTGGTAGATGAAGGTCAGTTAGGGCACCGTTCCCTCCAGTGGCCTGGCTGACCGCATCCGAAACATGTGTTCGGCGGTGGTGCAGTGTTGGTGGTGTTTGCGGACCAAAAGTGTGTGGTGGCGAGGTTAGTGCTGAGTGTGGTGACGAGATTGGTGAGTGTGGAGATCTGTTTGTTGATCTCATTTATTCTTTCATGCATGTTGGTATGATTGTTATTGTTTTGCTGGTTACCACGTCCCGGGGCTCTGTTGTGGCCTCCTCTGTAGCCACGCCCCCTTCCTCTAGGCGCATGATTCTGATTGGATGGGTGTTGGTGCGGTGCTTGCTGTTGTGTAGATGTTTCTGTTGCTGATGACGTGGTGGGCGTTGCATGGTTGTCAGTTGATGTGGTGATGTTTGCACCATCTAGCTCATTGATGAGGTGAATTGGCAGCGATTGGACTTTTCCCGCTCCAAGAAGTTTTTGATCCATACCGCGGTGGCTGTTAGTTGAGCTAGGCTTCTGTGGTCTGCGAGAAATAACTTCTCCTTAAGAGCAGGTTCACCGTTTAATGCGTCAATGAACGTATCGAGAAGTAGGTGAGTGACACCCTCAATATTGCTGTGAGGATATGCGCGGGTGACTAGTCTCTGAATGTGGCTCGCCAATTCCGGTAGAGTCTCTCCCGTACATCGTCTAAGATTTTTAAGTTGAAGGCGACTAGTTTCTCCAAGAGCGGTGTCGCCGAATCGTTCCGACAACGGTCGTTCTAACTGTGTGTAGGTGGGGGTGTAATCAGTTCCGAGGGCTGCAGGAATTTGCAGTGCTTTTCCTGAAAGCTTCGCAGCAAGATATTCCCCCATTTGCTGGTCGTTCCACCCATTCGTTCTACTAATAATTTCGAAGTGAACTTTGTAGTTGGCCCAGTCATTCTCCCCGCTAAATTCTGGGGTGAGAATGACTCGGCCAGAACCATGGGAAGAACTGAGTGGTGCAAATCCGGATGGTGGTGGTACTTGAGAAACTGATGAGAAGGCTGATGGTGGTTGACGTGCGGGTGATGGTGGTGGTGGTGTCGGTGTTTCCTGTCCTCGCTGCTGTTGATGATGATAAGGCAGCCTGTAAGAATAATAATAATGATTATGTGGTCACGTATGTAGTTCTGCTGAGGCCCGCCCTGATGCGGGACCATACACCAGTGTTGGTCTAAGGATGGAAGGCGGTGCGGTGTGCAGATGATGCGGTCGTTCTTCAGATTGTTGTTGCAGTGGCAGACATTCCTCATATGGTGGCGGTGTGGTTGGCTGACGGGCATGGTGTGTGTCATGACTGATGTATCTGTGGAACGGAGGTGCTGATTCCTCCCGTTGATGTCGTGATATCCCCTGAAAATAAGGTGGTAAATCTAACGGGGATGACATAGGATATTGTCCATTATAAGGGTTATTATTATTATTATTATTATTATTATTATTATTATTATTATTATTATTATTATTATTATTATTATTACCCTGCCACAAATCACCTACTGATGACGGGGGTGAATAGTAGTGGTGGGAAGAATAGTAGGTTTGCCCGTATACAGGTCTTTGTCGAGATCGTCCATGCTCCGGCACTGATGGTGTTGGCCTATCGTGGATGTCTGATAATGTGCGGAATTCCGTTCCTGCTTGTGAGGCATCACGGAATGTCCCCTCACTGATGGGCGAGAACTGTTGTAGTTGCAGTGCAGGCGAGCGTTTTGTCAATTGTATGAGACTACCTCTTGATCTAGGGAGTCGTCGCTGAATGGAGAAAGATATTCTAGCTCGCTGTATGGTGTGGGCGTGAGTTCACTGTGCAATGTTGTTGTTGTTCATCGAGCCCCACATCGGGTGACACTTGTAGCTCACGAGGATGCATCGGGTCGTTCTAATGCATATGTCATGCCACATGTGCACAATGAACGATGATGTCGGTTAGCTCCCGGTCTCAGGGTTACGGATTCCGATCAACGCTGACCTGCGTGAAACAAAAACCGGCTCCTAAGGCCGGTGGAACTCAATCATTCTGGTGGGGCCATGCGACCATTACCGCTAACATTAAATTGTACAGTATCAGCCCATGAGTTTGTGTCACTGGTATGCCTGTCCATAGCAATTTCGTGATCTATGGACTTACAAGATTTGAAGGGTGACCTAAAGTATCTAAACAAACCGTACAAGTTTGTGTGATACAATATTATTCAAATAATACATATCATAAAGACAGTCTGATGCACCTTTAAACGTGGAGTCACCGGAGGTACCACACAGACTTGCAGGTCCGCAGAGGTACCCCTGTAAAGGAGGCTCCCGCATACGATATCACTAATTAACTTAATATAAGCTGGTATACCTCTATGCTGAAAAGGAAAAGGA
Organism: Chaetoderma sp. LZ-2023a; assembly: GCA_034401795.1. Classification (NCBI taxonomy): domain Eukaryota; kingdom Metazoa; phylum Mollusca; class Caudofoveata; order Chaetodermatida; family Chaetodermatidae; genus Chaetoderma; species Chaetoderma sp. LZ-2023a. Next base: position 38,943,120 of record CM067361.1, read on the forward strand.
AAAGAAACTCCTGAGTGGCGAGAGGCTTTGAACCTCGCGAAGGCATTACTTCTGATGCTGTGTCTTTGGGTGAGAAGTAGTAGCCTCACGTGGGCCGACGTCACTGGGTCCTTGCGAGAGGTAAGTGCCACATGCGGGCCTCCGTCAAAGGAAAATGCTGCCACTGCGGAAGCGGAGGGACAGAGATGGCCAAAAAGAGCCACTCTGTATTCAACCAAATGTGCTGCAAAGAAAAGACCATCCTAGTGAAACTATAACTAAAAAGTGTTCCGTGCTGCTTTACATGAAGACGAGATGAGCGATTCCCGCAGGATTCCCAAGTCACCGCCTTATGGAGTTCCAAGAACACTGAATTAGTAGGTGCTGCTCTTATTTATGCGGGCCTTCTTCTATGCCTAACCTACTATTTAGGTGTTAAAGACAAGAACTAGTTAAGGCCACAAATGGCGTGTGCCCTACCTATCCTTAGATATGGCTGTTAGTGAGAGCAGACACCCAAGGCATCGACACTCAGGAACAGTGTGCATACATGTTACTTTGCAAGACATCCGGACTTGATGAGAATCCGGATGTCTTGCTCCAAAACCACATAAAACATCACAGGACGATGGCTACCTTTTTACTCAAGCAAATTATTCCAACTGACCTGTGGTTACGGTGGGGATTAGAGAGACACATATCCACCGTAAATGTCCTTCCCGCAAGGGCATGGCCGATTCCAATATCTTGCCCAGACATTTGTACAGAATTCAGTAGAGATGCGCATCTTGTCCGTCACCAAATCCTATGGAGCTAAGTTATTGACCTAACATTAGGTTTATATCCACGTTGCCCAAATATGCACTGCGGTGCGGGAGATACATCCTAAGAAACATAAAGAGAAATAATAATAATAATAATAATAATAATAATAATAATAATAATAATAATGTTTTCGCAGTGCTTCCTACATTGGCAATGATAACTAACTAATGAGTATCCGAAGATGCAGGGGAGGTGTATGTAACACGGTAGGTTGGCCATCACCGCTCGGAAACCTCCTATAGTTTCTCAGAGTCGGATCAATCCACAGTGCGGATAGGGACATCCAAACAATTAAGAAGCCACAAGGCTTAGTGGAACATGAAGAGAGACAATAACTTTATAGATATGAGGCCCTATGGGTAAATTGGCCAATTTTACACAACCTTGCCGGGGTGCGGGGCTAGATTACCGCAACGACCGGAAAATAGGCGTACACTATATGTCTCCTAACGAAGAAATTGTCTCTAATCACATTAAACCTATCATATCGAGCTAAATAGTCAGGTTTAGTCGGTAGCATACCGGGCTAACAGAGTTAATAGCACGGACAGCGACCTCAGTGAAAAATTGTCGGTGGCGGGAGAAAGTGATGCATATGTAATGTTGCTGTATAGTATTTCCTAAGTGCACTGCGATCCTAAGTTTTCTACAAATAAACAAAACACTTCAACAGATGGCTACTCCCCATATACCTAACTAACCAAATACAGAATGGTAACAGTATGTGAAATGATTAGAACAGTAATAATACAGGTTGATAGACCTAATACGGTGCGGTTAGTAAAACACCTTACAGTAAACAAGGATAACTATGAACAGTGATAAAGAAATTATAATTAGCGGTCCTAAGACCAGAACGGTACCTATTAGTCATCAGTACCTTTACAGTAATAAATTATAATAATTATAGAAGGTGTAATTAAAGATATCATGTATAGTTACTTGAATACCCAGTAGCCATGCTTATTTATGGCTACTATGTTACTGAAATTGAGACGTCACTATATCCGTGGCGTGAGTTGACACATTCTTTGACGGCTGGATAAGCTTCCGCATGTAGATGTTCCGCAAGGCAAGGTCTCCGCAGTGTGCTCCAGGATGAAAGCGGTACGAACTCAGGACAGTGAAACACGGTATAAGAATTGTCTACTGACTTAAAAGCAAGTTCTACATGATGCGGTAGTTATAAAAGTTTCCGTTATAATAACGGTAAGTTATAATGTTAAGATAACCCATTAACAACGAGGGTTATTGATACAGTTGTAATTAAGATGTACTTATTTAAGCTTAATGGTGCGGGTGCGTCAAATAGCTCTTGAGGCGCACCGAGCAAAGTTTACTCGGCTGCGGTAAAAACGTTAAACTATCACATACGACATGCAGTATGGCGGTTGAATGTACACTTTTCAGAGTGGCTGGCAGATCTGGTCCACCAAGGAACATCACTGGCTCTACGTCATGTAGAATTATAATACTGGACCGCAAGGGTCCACCGCTAACAGTTCCTATACAGTTATTAATAAAACAGGAACATATTCCACTATAATGATATAAATTTACAGTGCGGTGGCCCGACGATGGTTGTGTTCCGAGCTGAACTGGAAGTTGAGATGTACCGAGATGCTGCTGAATGTCGTCTTCGGTGCTCCAGTTATTCAGTCAGGATCCCGTGCTTGGGCAGCTCCTGACTGGTCGACCCCCGGCTGACGACGCTCTCGATTCACTGAAAACATCCCTTTTTAATACTCTCAGCAACATCAGAACCTGGCTGCTTCAACCAATGAGAATTAGCTGAACCGGCCAATCAGCGTGCTAGAAATCCGCGACGTGTACACAATTATCGAAATATTACGATAGATATAGATGTGTAGATGACGTAGTACATCACGTGTACACAAATCACTAATTATATATACATATATACAGGCGATTACGACGTTATTTCAATATTTTGAGAATAATTTAACGGGAAAAATCTGCGATAACTCAGCCATTTCTGAACCGATTTTGAAACGGTTTACAGATTTGAAAAGCCCGTCTTGATTGATACCAGATTCGGCGGAAAGAGGCAAGTATTAAAAATTACAATGTACCTACTCTGTACACTAAAAGCGCTACCCGCTCTTGGACGTGCTTACACGTGCTCTGTCAATACAGTGGATAGCACGCGCTACGCGTTTTAACGAACGTAGTCGTTTTTACGACGAAATTCCTCTCACATAGACTTAAACAACACGCTTAAGGCTCTACCCAGGGGGCGCGCTTATGGAACGAATCCAGGACGGGTGGCGCGTACCCAGCTTAGCTGGTACGGCTCGTACCTGACCGGTCAATCCGGCTACACCTGTTTGCATTACTGTATGGAGTGCTTTTCAATTATGTGTCCTGGGTTCTCATTTCCTTTTCGCTATTTGTGCTTACTACCGTGCTTACCATGGCATTGCTACTTGCAAATAATGACTGTGGTTGTTTGTTTTCAGTCACATATAGTGTGATATTCGATTTTATCGCCAACACTTTTCAGTAGTTGGGCCATATGCATTGACTAAGCGACACTTAGAGGTTGTGTGTTTTCGCGTTGGTATAGCCAGGTCAATGGCCTGTTTTTGCTCCATGAGTATGGCCTGTCTGAAGTTGGTGCCCTGAGTGTTTAGATATTTTAGTCTCTTGAATGCATGTAATATCGAGGTTATAGTTGCCTCTTTGGTGTCAGTCAGACCACATACATTCTACATAGCTATGATAAGCTCCTGGGATGATTGCGTCATCCGAGGATATCGATCACAGTTTGTTGTTTGAAGAAGGTTAGACATTATTAGAGTTGTCTCTGTATGCGGATGTCAGCCCACAATCCTTGATAATTTAGTTTCCCAACAAAGTTGTTACCTACAAAGTAGACTGGCGTGGACGTGTCATCTCCCCCTCCCCCCCCTCCCATAAAGGTGAATAGCAAACCATCGAAAAAGACAAAGAAAATCCAGCAATATTAGATTCCTTCCATGCAGAACTGAGCACCACCATTACAATCCCAGCTAGGTGGCAACTGTTCGTGTGTGGAGCTTTCACCTCAAAGCTGGGAAAACTTGGCATTGGTGACAATAGCCCATGACTTGGCTTATGCATGGAATCGTATGGGGAGGGCACACACAAAAGAGATGGCGATGCACTGGTGGCATTCCTTAGTTCCAATGGCCTATTTGGCACCAATACGGCTTTCAATCACCCATGCCATCATTGGACAACATGGACCGGACACATTTCTATAAAGCCCTAAAAGGTTCTAAGGCTACAACAGCTGTCTTCAACCAAATAGACTTCAAATTATGCAAGACAGAACCAAAACCTCTACTTCGGGATGCTCGTTCCTATGGAGGCACAGACCTCAATTCTGACCATAAGCCAGTCATTACACGCCTTCAGATGAACCATCTCTAACTTATGTATAAGCGCCATATCAGGCAAGAGGGTAGAGTCACCTACAACCAACCCAAGCTCATCAGCGACACTGGCACTCAAATGTTATATAAAAAGGCAGATAGATGAGATTGACGTCAGCTCTGATCCAAACGAAGCCTTAACCAAAATACTGAAAGCTATGGAATCGTCAGCTACCAGCACCGTACATGTTCTCAGAAACAACAAAGCTAGGTATACTGACGACTGTGTTAATAAAACTGTCAGCAGAGCCAAAAGCGTTATGGCTGTGCAGTATAGCACTGATCGCTTAGCGCTAGGTACGAAATGGCCCGGGATGAGATGCTCCAACCACATCCCCATGGACCTATGGGCCAGTGTGCCCAGAGAGAGAAATAACAGAGTCCGCAAGAATGTGCATCGTGCATGCACGCCGCTAAGAGATATCCTACCTATGCTGCATAGACAGTGTGGGCAATGGCATCTTTTATGTACATAATCGCCTGTATTTTGCAAAACGTTAGTACTATGCCTTTTTCACTCATCATGTAGTGACTCTTGACCAGGATTCGTTACGAAACATGACTCAATTTACAGAATTGTAATCGGACAAGGAATGACTGAGATATCAGTAAATTAAAATCTAGGTTATAATTCTTCAAATTTAGTGTAGACCGGCATCGCACATGTCCCAACGGGAATGAAGGTACTATGACGTCACAGCCATGTGCTCGCCGAATGTTATTTCCCACTCCACGTAGCCGTGCATTGATTTGTTCACTCTGCGATGGTGACTTGTGATTAGTCAATCTACACCAGCATAACTCATAAAGTTCTTGTAACCGCTATCGGCGGCCAGCCTCACCACACGGTGCCGACTCAATTTTTGAAACCCCTCTCTTGGGGTTAATAAACTAACTCAATATAAGGTTGCCCTAGTCCACCTGTGGGTAATATTGGCGTACCCAAGTTGGTGGTGACGCGTTCCCAGTGAAAGGCTGCAGGGACCTTGTTGAGCGGTGCCAACCTTTGGCATACAACAACCAAAAAACATCATGTGAAACGATTGGTCTATTCTGATATCACGCCAAACCACGCCAAAAAGTGGTGATTCAAAACCTGCACGTATCTTTTGCCTTCTTCACTGTTTAGACTGTGCTTACTGCGAACATTGCTTTCATTGCCGCTCCTGAGCTAGAGATGCCAATCGTCTTGTGCTGTTACTATGTGTAAACTTAGCCTCTTCATCTTCTGAGGCATCTGCATTTCCGCACGAGGATATTCCACCGTGTTCCAACCACAACAGCTAATTCAACGGTGATAGATAAACTGATGTTTTAACTTTCGCCGATGACTAAGCGGGGCCAACAGCATCTGCACATCTCATGAATATTCTCTGTGCTGATGACTAACAAGCACCAACTACATAGTGAGTGCTACGCATCATCCTGACCATTCTCTACGTTGATGACTACAGGTGCCAACTAGTGTGTTTTTGCTAAGCTGCACTGATGACTAATAGGCGCCTTTTGTTGTAATATAATTATCTTATTTCTTAGCGCTGATTATATGTAGGCACAATCAGATCAGCTAGACGTTATTGTTTCTGTATAAAACTGGACTACGGCAAACTTAGTTCTTTAATTGTTAAGTTAAGTTACTTATTAAAACCTAAACTGCGCATTCGCTTAATTTATACACTATGCAGCTTCAATAAATGCACGACCTACTTTTTTAAATACAGCACACTTCTTTCAGTAGAGATGTCTCTCGTGCCTGCGCCTATAGACACGAGACACGGCAACCAATCCTAAGTGAATATTAGCTCAGATATTTCGATAGGATAATAGTAGTTAAGGAGGACTACGCAAACGAAGGAGGACTATTTATTGTAACGCTTCTTTCCCAGCTCTGTGCAAAGTTACATAGCAAGCTATGTTTCTAAAATTGGCCACTAAATAGAAGCTCTAACTCACTTTCTGAGCAGCTGTTTGTTTCTGTGACTCTCCGGCCTTCTGGCCAAATAATTGTTTGGTAACACCCTCCACTGTTGATGACTCACACATTCCCCCAGTACCCTCACCAGTACCTATTAGGATAGTCTATAAGCCAAAGTAGGAACTCACTGCGCAAACACTAATTATAGTAGATATGGCCTAGCAGTAAACTTCAGCACAATTACATAACCCTAATTCAGTGTAAACGTTAGCGCCAGGGAACGAGTCTTATACGGCTTGTTCTCGACACTTCGGCAATGGCAAAAGACACTGATAGCAAACTAATTCTATGGTGAGTGACAGGGGCGAGTGCAGGGGCACCAGAAGCAAATTTGATGGGCGGGGCAGGATCCTCAAAAGGGCACACTGAATGGCCTTGTCTGGACGAAGATATGAAACGGGTGTAAACCCACCCCCTACCCCCACCCACACTGCCTCTCATAGAAAGGAGTTCGGGGATACCCACCCACCTAACCAACATGAGAAAAAACATTGAAAGGTGCAGGCTCATGACTCGATTTCCTGCATTTGGAGTTTCTTCAGAAAAGAGACAAACGATATGTTGAGGACATGCATTATTGAACCCTTTGCACCCCCAACCCGCCGGGCTAGTCCAATAGTCATCGCCGGTAAAAAGGATGGGTCATTACAACTCTGCATTGACTATCGGTGCCTAAATGACCAAGAATGCATATCCTCTACCGAGAATTGATCAAGCTCTGGATTCATTAGCCGAAGCTCAGCAGTGCTGCACCTTGGACCTCACGAATCGTTATTGGCAAGTAGCCATGGAGGACGCCGACCATGAGAAAGTGGCCTTTACCTGCAGAGACAACCTGTTCAAGTTCCACAAAATACCTTACAGCCTGTACAACACCCCTGGTACGTTTGAGCGCCTAATGGAGCAGGTCCTCACCAAACTACAGTGGCAAATCTGCTTTTGCTATCTGGACGACGTAATTGTCTTTGACCATACATTTTAGCAACGAACTTGGCTGGGGTGTTGGAACATTTTAAGAACAACAACTTAAAGCTCAAATCAAAGAAATACCAAGAAAACACCTGCTAAAGTGACTAACACCCAGAGTTTCCTCGACCTCTGCCAATATTATCGGCGATACATCCTTTACTTTAGCGAAATTGCAGAGCCGTTATATCAAATAACCAAAAATGATAGACACTTCGAATGGACCAGTGAGTGTGAGGAGGCTTTCAAGGTGCTGACAACACAATCAACAACCATGCCAATTCTTGCTCATCTGAACCCTAACCTCAATTTCATCCTAGATACGGATGTCTCTGCCTTTGCAATTGGCACCATTCTATCCCAGTCAGAGGGGATGGAACTGAGCAGGTACCGGGTTATGAATCATGTACACTGAATAAAACAGAATAACGTTACACAACCACTAAGCGAGAACTATTATCCACGGTATACTTCAAGAAGTATTACAAACATGTTCTGTATGGGTGCCCATTTACCTGGCGTACAGACCATGCCTCCCTATGATGGCTCAGAAATCTAAAGAACCCTGAACGACAAGTAGCGTGGTGGCATGAATCCCTGCAGGTCTAAGACTTCACAGTCGTTCATTGACCCGACAAATTGCATGGAAATGATGACACCCTGAGCCGAATTGGACTTGAGGGTGAAACTGACGTGGCAACAACCACTACACACAACTTACAGCCATCTCCCACGTTTCCAGAACATAACCACCCAACCCCAGCCATGTGGCATGACAGCACAGAACAGTTTAACACATATCATACATCAATAAATGCTTATAAACATTCATTCTTCTCAAGAACAACACCTTCATGGAAGTGGCTACCACAAGCAGCAGTAACAGCACCGAGTCTGGATGCATTTAAATCTGTTGTCAAGAAAATTGCCATCTAGACAGACCCTTTACAGTGTTTTTAATTTGTACAGTACCATTGTATATAGCATGCAAACTACTCGTTCTCGACATATGGTGTCTGCTTGTGGATAACAGTCAAGTATATCATTGAAGTGTTTTTAATTTGCACAGCCCCAAAGGTGGCGGTCAAACAGATGTCATCCTATTAGACTTTTTTATGGCATTTGACAAGGCATCACATCAATGCCTCCTCGTCAAACTCAAACACTGTGGCATTCACGGCAATACACTAAAATGGATTTGCAACTTTCTAGGCCACAGAACACAACCAGTTCTAGGGGAAGGTCAAATGTCAGCTATTGGTCAGTAACCTCAGGGGTGCCTCAGTGCTCTGTCCTAGGTCGCACATTATTCTTGATTTACATCAACGACATGTGTGATAATATCAGTTCTGTAGTTAGTTTTTTTGCTGATGACACCATCCTTTATGAAAATATCATCTGAGGTGATATTCAGCATGCTGATCATCTTCAGTCAGACATAAACAAACTAGATGAATGGGAGAAGCTATGGCAGATGGGCTTCAACATTGAAAAGTCCCATTCTCTCACAGTGCCGAAAACCTGGATTCATTCCTATAAGTGCGCCCCCTTGGGTAGAGCAATAAGCATGTATAAGCCTATGTGAGAGGAATTTCGTCGTGAAAGCGACTAAGTTCGTTAGAATGCGTTGTGCGCGACACACATGCATTATGACCAAGAGCGAGTGTGTACTTTTAGTGTACCGAGTTGGTACTACTTAATCTAAAATTACTTGTTCTCGTCACTCGATTCTGGTATGACTCAAGACCAGAATTTGACGAGTTATCCAAAACTGTAAACCGTTTCAAAATCGGTTCAGAAATGGCTGAGTTATCGCCGATTTCCCCCTTCAAATTATGCTCAAAATATAGAAATAACGTCGTAATCGCTGTATATATATATATATATATATATATATATATATATATATATATATATATATATATATATATATATATATATATATATATATATATATATATATATATATATATGGCTAAATAATCAGTGATCTGTGTACACGTGACCTACTACGTCATCTACACATCTATATCTATAGTAATATTTAGATAATTGTGTTCACGTCACGAGATTCTAGCACGCTGATTGGCTGGTTCAGCAAATTCTGATTGGTTGAAGCAGCCAGTTCTCGGCTCACCACAACTTAAATTTTGTACGCTCCTGGATGGCTGTCCGGGGGCAAAATAAGAACTAGAGTTATGTTCCTCTTTATATAATAACTATATAGGAACCATTATGCGGTGACCCCCTTAGCGGGCCCAAAATGTAATTCTACGTGATGTAGAGCAGCGATGTTCCTTGGTGGATGACTCACCGGATCTTCCAACCATGCCGAAAAGTGGACTTTAACCACCGCACTGCATGTCGTGTGTGTTATTTTTAATATTTTGACCGCAGCCAAGTAAACTTTGCCCGGTGCACCACAAGAGCTATTTGACGCACCCCGCATCGTTAAGCTTCAATAGGTATATGCATTAATTACAAATATACAAGTAACCCTCTTTGTTAATGGGTTATGATTAACTTTCTTAAAACTACCATCATCGGACGGGAACTTTTCATCATTACTACATCTATAATGTATGATTCACAAACTATTTGGTAGACATTACTTACTACTGTGTTTCACTGTCCTGAGTTCGTACCGTTTACAACTTGGAGCCATCATGCAAGAACCCTGTTTGCGGAGATCTACATGCAGAGATGTATCCAGCTTTAGAGCATGTGTCGACTCATGTCACAAGTATAGTGATGTCTCAATTTCAGTAACATAGTAGCCCGGTATGTAAGCGTGGCTACTAAATATTCAAGTAACTATACATGATATCTTTAATTATATAATATCGTTTCTGTAAAAGGTACTGATGACAAATAGGTACCGTACCGGTCCTCGGACCGCATCTTATAATTTCTTTATTATTACTGGTTATAATTATCCTTGTTTATTGTAAGGTGTTTTAACTAACTGTATTACCACTATTCTAATCAATCCATATACCATCATTGTTCTGTACTTGGTTAGTTAGGTATATGGCCAGCGGCCATCTTATTGATATGTTTTGCTTATTTGTAGAAAACTTAGGACTGCAGTGCATTAGGAAATACTATGCAGCAACATTTATATATGCATCAATTTCCCTGAGGTCGCTGTCTGTGCTAAAACTCTGTTTAGCCCAGTACGCTACCGACTAAACCTGACTACTACTTCTTACCACAACAAATAGCATCTAGGATTAATGCCCGCGTGAGGCACAATGCCTCTTGCCACTCTCAGAGTTCTTTTTCCTTTTCTTTTCAGCATAGGGTTATAATAACTTATATTAAGTTAATTAGTGATCTCGTATGCGGGGGCCTCCCTTGCGGGGATACCTCTGCAGACTTACGAGTCTGTGTGGTACCTCCGGTGTCACCACGTTTAAAGTGCATCAGCTGTCTCTATGTCATGTATTATTTTATGCTTATTGTTATCTACTCTGTCGTTTGTTTAGATCATATTTCATTGTTTTAGTACTTTGTCACAAATCCTTGTAAGTCCATAGTTCCAAATTACTATGGACAGGCATACCGATGACACAAACTCATGGGCAGACACCGTTCAATTCAATGTTAGCGGCAATGGTCGCACGGCCCCACTGGAACATTTGAGGTCCAACGGCCTTAGGAGCCGGTCTATGTATCATGCGGAACAGCATCACATGGGATCTGGAACCCTGAGACTAGGAGCTAGCCAGCCCTCTCGTCCATCATGCACATGCAGTGCGGCGGCCAAACAGTACGTACCAGAATGGCCCGGTTTTACACCGCAAGCTACACTTCGCCAGTAAAATTATTTTGTGTCTGATTTGGTCAGGACCACCCTGTTAGTCAAGCACCTGATAGCACAAGTTTGGTCGGGACTACCCTGCCATTCTAGTAGACACTTATCAATTTGGTTGTGACAACCCTGATAATCTGACACATGGTACTGGTAGTATAACATTGCAATTTTGCCAGGATCACGTTAGCAGTAAAAGAATTATCACACTTTCTCGGGGCAACCCTGCCAATTGAGACTGAGATTTAGAAAAAAACTTTAATAGTAATTTATATTGACTTGCTCGGGACCACCCTGCCAGTGTTTATAACTTCTTGTATTGGCTGCAACTTGTGTGTATAAAAAGTAATCTTAAATATTGCTTGATTTTATCAGGTGATCCCGTCAGAGTTTGTAACTCTTTCCCAAAGTAAATACTGCAAGGAGTAGAATGGCAGGAGCTAAAGGATCACCAAAAGTGAAGAAAGCATCAGTCAGAAATACAGATGAAGGGGAAAAGGACAAAGCCGGATGGGCATGCAAAATGTGTAAGGCAACCGAGGAGAAATCAGAGCTGCTAGAGGGCGAGTACTGATGCGAGCACATCTGCAAAAATGCCTAAATTCGACTAGCGCAGTGTACAGATTTCTAAACAAGAGATCCGATTTACACTAGTAATGGCCTCATCTGAAGAGAAAGCTGTAAGAACCTTGAAAATGGAAAGGGACATCGAGGAACGATGTACAGCTTTTCTAAGAAAAATGGAGCAATGGGTGAAGAAGCTAGAGATAGATGTGGCACAGAAAACAGATTTGGAAAAAGTCAATGCACTATTTCAAGAAGATATGCAGGAAAGACAGAAAGGTGGCATTTGCAATGATGCAGTGGGAATGAAAGAGGTGGAGGAATAGATTGCTGACCTCCGAGAAAGCGAGGAGCGTAAATGTAATGTAATCATCCAGAGGAGTGAAAAATTGAACAAAGAGAAGACAAAAGAGTGTAAGGAAGAGGATACACAGTATATGAAAGACCTATGCGGTGTACCCTATACACCAAATGACAGAATAAAAAGTGTTATCCGACTGGCTAATAATGTGACTTCGAAACCAATGGTAATGAGAGTAATATTTGCAGATGAAGGTACAAAAGGCGCATTTATGAGCAATGTCAGGAAGTTAGCCACTGCTGAGGAGAGATTCAATAAGATAAGCATAGCACATGATATGACAATAAAAGAAAGAAAGCTCAACAAGCAGAAATTTGAAGAAATGAAGAAACTCAATGATGAAAACGAATCGGGGGACTACAAATTTATAGTTTGCGGACCACCCTGGGAATGGAAGTTGGTGAAAGTAAGAAAATGGGCCAAAAGAGATCACTAATCGCACCATGCAGGGTGTAATTCAGATCGACCGGTTGGGTGAGGGCCGTACCAGCTAAGCTGGGTACGCGCTGCATGTCCTGGATTCGTTCCATGAATGCGCCCCCCTGGGTAGAGCCATAGGCGTATATGGGCCTGTGGGAGAGGAATTTCGTCGTAAAAACGACTAAGTTCGTTAAAACGCGTGGCGCGCATACGTGCTAGCCGCTGCATTGACAGAGCACGTGTAGCACATCCAAGAGCGGGTAGCGCTTTTAGTGTACCGAGTAGGTGCATTGTAATTCTTTATACTTGCTTGTTTCCGCCGAATCTGGTATCAATCATGACCAAAATTCGACGGGCTTTCCAAATCTATAAACCATTTCAAAATCAGTTAAGAAATGGCGGAGTTATCCACGGAAAACCCCTTTAAATTATGTTCAAAATATTGCCGTAACGTGATAACCACGTGTATGCAAAAGTTCTGGAATGTTCTAGAACATTCGTCTACGTCACTATTGGCTACGCGCTGATTAGCTATTGCTCAGCCGTTGATTGGCTGAGGCTTATGCCTATGATGTCACGAGTCGTATAAAAGGCGATAAAATCCAGAGATCGATAGCATCCTCGGCCAGGGACCGAACAGGTTGGATCTGCGTGCAGCTCCGACCAGGCAGGACAGTTATTAAGCATTTCACCTCTGTCTCAGCCGGCTTCTCTCCCATAGTGCTGCAGCAGGTTTCCGACGCACCACAATTTAAATTTTGTAAGCTCCTGGACAGTCATTCGTGGGCATCTTTAGAACTTTAAATAATATTGTTCACGTCTAATCAAGAACCAACAAGAAACAATATATTGCGGTGAGGCCTTCTATGGCCTAAAAATGTGATTCTACAGATGTAGAGGTGGCGATGTTCTTTGGTGGATGACTCACTGGATGTGCCTACCACGCCGAAACGTGGATATTGAACCACCTCACTGATGTCGTGCATGTTTATTAAAACTTTGTGACCGCAGCAAGTAAACTTTGCCCAGTATGTCTTAAGAGCTAACTGACGTACCCAACACCGTTAAGCTTAGTTATGTATCTTCAACAGTATTCAACAACACACACACACACACACCCCCCACCCCCTTGTTAATGGGTTGTTCTCAACTTTCATATTTACCGTCATTGAACGGGAACCTTTCTCATAGCAGTAATGTGTTATCGTAGAACTTACTGACCGTTCGTTAGACATTCTTATATTGTGATTACCGTCCTGAGTTCGCACCTCTCCCATCCTGGATTAGCATGTGGAATCCTGTCAGCGGGAATGTACATGGGGAAACTCTTCCAACTTCCAGAGAATGTGTCGACTCACGTCACACCAACGGTGACATCAATTACAGTAACACGATAGCCCGTCCCTAAGAATGGCTACCGACTATTCAGGTAACTATAATTAACATCTTTAATTATTCTGTTAATAACAACTTTAATGATTATATCTCATCTTTGTAAATGGTCCCGATGACTAAAAGGCACCGTAACGGTCTTAGGCCTGCTAGTTATAATTTCTTTATCTGTTCATAGTTATTTTTATTTACTGTAAGGTGTTTTCACTAACCGCACCATAATAGGTCTATCAACCTGTACCATTATTGTTATCCTGATCAATTCACATTGTTATTACTTGTACTTGGTTAGTTTTGTATATGGCTGGTAGCCATTCGTTGATATGTTTTGTTTATTTGTAGAAAACTTAGGAGTGCAGTGCATGTAGGAAACACTATACAGCAACATTTATATATGCATCACTTTCTCCCGCCACCAACAATTTTTCACTAAGGTCGCTGTCCGTGCTATAACTCTGTTTAGCCCGGCATGCTACCGACTAAACCTAACTATTCGATAGGATAGGTTTAATATGATTAGAGACAATTTCTTCATTAGGAGATACATAGTGTACGCCTCTTTTCCGGTAGTTGCGATAATCTAGCTCCGCACTCCGGCAAGGTTGTGTAAAATCGGCTAACATACCTATAGGGCCTCATATCTATAAAGTTATTGTCTCTCTTCATGTTCCACTAAGCCTTATGGCTTCTTAATTGTTTGGATATCCCTATCCGCACCATGGACTGATCCGACCCTGGGAAACTATTGGAGGTTTCCGAGCGGTGATGGCCAGGGTGCGGTGTTACACACACCTCCCGTGTATCTTCTGATACCTAGTAGTTAATTATCCTTGCCAATGTAGGAAGCACTGCGAAAACATATTATAATTATTAATCTTTTTTTTCATCTCTTAGGGGATCTTCCCCGCACGGCAGTGCAGATCTGTGAAACTTGTGTATAAACCTAACATCAGGTCAAATGTTTAGCTCCGTAAGAGTTGGTGACGGGCGAGATGCGCATCTCCAACGAATTCTGTACAAATGTCTGGGCAAGATGTTGGAATCTGCTGTGCCCTTGCGGGAAGGACATTTACTGTGGATATGCATCCCTCTAATCCTCACCGTAACGACAGGACAGTTGGGAAAAATTTGCCTGTGTAAAATGGTAGCCATCATCATGTGATGTTTTATGTGGTTGTGGAGCAAGATATCCGGATTCTCATCAAGCTCGGATATCTTGCAAAGTAACCTGTACGCACACTGTCTTGAGTGCTGATGCCTTAGCATATCCGCTCTCATTGACAGCCGTATCTAAAAGCTAGGTAAGGCACCCACCATTTGCGGCCTAAACTAGTTCTTGTCTTTAAAACCTAAATGGTAGGTTAGGCATAGAAGAAGGCCCACATAAATACAAGCGGCACCAACTAATACAGTATCTTGGACCTACATAAGACAGTGATGTGGGAGTCCCTCGGGAATCGCTCATCCCGTCTTTATGTAAAACAGCACGCAACATTTTAGTTATAGTTTCGCTAGGATGGTCTTTTCTTTACATCACTTTGGTTGAATATAAGGGTGGCCCTTTCTGGCCAATACTCTTTTCCCACTTTAAGCGGTGGCAGCATTTTTCTTTGTTACCCGTAGGGCAGTGTCGCATGTGATCCGTAACCCCGAGACCGGATCTAGCCAGCGTCATCACTCGTCGTGTACATGCGACGCGGCGAGTCGACACCAGACACCGGAATGGCCCAATGCTACCTCGCGAACTAAAAGTGTAAATAAACCTGTAAATACGTTCAAAAGCATTAATGTAAATAAGTAATATGGACAAAAAGGCAAAAAAGTTGTACACAGGGAATAACATGGGGTAACGGTATACAGTGCATGCATACACATGCAGACAGCTTGCCAAACAAAACTGAGGAATTAATAAGAAGAGTAATAGATGAGGAGAATCTAGTCAGCAGTATAGAAATAACAGATGTATTTCCAAAAAAACTTCAGGTTTGCACCATCGCGAGCTGAACTGCAGATTAAGGGCTTTGAGCTGTTTCAAAATGAGTCGTAAACAAGCAACAAAAGAGGTGTAACCCTGTACATAAAAGAAGAAATAAAAGGAGTCGAATGTAAACTGAAAAGCAATTTCGAAGTGTGTGTGTGTGGGTGAAGGTAAAGGTTAGTGGAAACGAAATCCTAATGATTCGATGGTTCAACAAAAGTCCAAGCAGTAGCAAAGAAAATCGTAGGGAGCTGAGAGGGCTCATTAGAGAGGCATGTAGTCTGAGAAATGAGTTTACACACCTATTGATCATGGGAGACTCAATTTCCTAAAATAAACTGAGATACATGGATATCATCTGAAAATGATACAGATGCAGAGGCATTCTAGAATGCATAAGAGACTAATACTTGCACAAGCCTGTAACAGAACCCACCCGCACAAGGATAAACCGCACTCCCAGTACCATTGCCCTACTTCTCTCCAACAAAGAATCAATAACTGACATAACCCATCAAAGCCCTATAGGATTAAGTGATCACTGTGTATTGAAATTGACTTTCCATACTCATACAGACAACAACCACAACAACAACAGAGAAATGAGATGGAACTATTTCAAAGGAAATTATGAAGCAATGAAAGTCGAAATGGATAGAAACTTGGAGGAAGAACTAGAAGAACTGAATAGATGCACTGCCTTAGACAATTTTATGAATATCTATAACATGGCCAAAGATAAATGTATCCCAAAAATAAGAACAAACGGCAGTGAAAAAAAAAGGAAAGATCATGTTGTTCAGCTAGACGAGAACATTACAACAACAATAAAAAGGAAGCATAGGAGTTGGCAGAGGTTTATTGAAACAAGAGAGAAAAGTAATGCAAGGAGTATGTCAAACTTGTTTTAAAAGAATTTAGTGATGTGCTGTATAAAACACTGACAATGATATTCAACAAGTCTCTGAAAGAGGAAGTGGTGCCTGAAGCCTGGTGAACTGCAAATGTCACAGCAATTTTTAAGAAAGGAAGCAAACCAGACCCAGGGAACTATAGCCCTGTTAGCCTAATAAATGTCATATGTAAATTAATGGAGAAATTGGTCGGATCTGAGATTCTAACCCACAATTCAGTGCCAAAGTCTTCAATTTAATGAAGTTGGTGCTTTCTTGGAAGAAGAAGAAGAAGAAGAAGAAGAAGAAGACGACGAAGATGCTCTGTTCTGTTCTGATTTTGGATCTTCCTCCAATTGGTTGGAGCACCCACTTGCGTGGTAGTTGTATATCACACTTCTATGGTAATGCTGAATGTCAACGTATTTACGATTTGTTAACAAGATTTGAGTCGTGCACAACGAAGCACATAAATACGCCTCTATTTGCCGAAGTTCAGTAAAGAGTGCAAGAAAGTTCATTAAAGTGCTTATACTTTTCGATGTCTGGTATTTATAGAGTTCAGAATGTAAGTTCTACCGGAATGTAAGCTATCGCATAGCTTTCTGGAGATGTTCTCAATTTCACACTGAAGGTTCGGGTCATCTGAGATAATGCCCATGTCAATTAGAGGACAGCAGTATATGATCAGTTGGGTTAGGATTGCTGAATCTGAGCAAATACCAACCCATGTTGCATATGTGAGTCTTTGGATAATGAGACATTTGAGCTCATGGACGTGTTTCTGTCTATATTCCAGCAGGGCATTGCATTTAAGTAGCATATGTGAGTAATCTTCATTACCGCTTTGACACAACGGACATAGTGGGTTTGTCTTACTCTGGTTAAATTGTGTGAGTTTAGTTTGAATAAGGTAAGTTCCGGTTAAGAATCTGGTCTTGATACTACATCTACGTACATCTTTAACATTACTTTGTATAGTAGAGATCACTTGATGAGTTTTGCCGATAGCGGGCATGGAAAATTACAATGCTCATATGTACTTTAACTACACTGTTGAATGAGACATTCTGACCAAAATTTGTCTACTGCAGACTTGATGAGCCATTTCCAGCCTTGCTTATTGAGAGCTAAGACATTTACATTGGAAAAGTTCGGGACCTCGTATTGATGAAGTACAGTCTGGATGTACATGCACCAGCTCTAGGATTTGGGTGAAGTTGATATCATGGCTGTCTCTCATTCCATCATGCTATTTAGAATACGATTTCCACTTCTCATGATAGAGGCCAATAATGTTAGCTGTCGAATATGCAGTTTGGCAGTCACAGGCCTAGCTCCAACAATTAATAACACTATGCATTTGGCAGTGCGAACTGGTAATGAATCTTTCTTATGTGGAACTGCTCTATATTGTCCAGATGTTTGTTGGAGAAGGTGAAGATTTCCCATCCATAGATTCAAGATTCAAGACTCAAGATTCAAGATTATTTGTTCAGTAGCAAAATATCTATGAGGTATGGATTCAACTAGGTTGTCCACCGAAAGTAATGCCTATTGTATTGGCAGACACCTTACCCATATATACATACAGCTATACAAATAAGTTAAACAGGACAGTTACATAACAAACTACAGTTCAGTCATTACATTTACACGTTCTAAGTTAATAACATGTTTTATTATTTTAATTCATTCATTTTATGTATGTTATATATTAACTATAACCGAACAGGACATCTAAGTACATGTAGCATACAAACACAGGACGTAGACAAGTTAAATAAACAATTAATACATGTCTATGTAGTAGATGTAGTGGTCATGTTACAAGACAACACATACATTTATATTTCTGTTTGACTTTGATTTTACAGTACACCTCGGAAATAACAAGTTCGTCTCCATAGTAAAATAAAAACGTTCTCTTGAATGTGTTGAATATAGTTGAATTGGAAGCCATTGTTGCCATAGGCAGCAATGTCTTCCAATCCACACACACTCCAAATACATAATAGAACATTTCTCACATTGATTTTTAAATTATTCTAATAACAACGTACTGTTTTTGTTTGGAAGTATGTCATGTCATCCCCGAACGGTACTGTATTTGTGCAGTTAATAAGATGCTAGTGGGAGCATCCTACATTATATAAATGTGGAAACAGATCTTTGGGAGATAGTCCATTAGTCCAGTGCAGGCCAGTTGTTGCTGTTGTTGTTGTTGTTGCTGTTGTTGTTGTTCGTATATCCCTCTCTTGATAGGAGCACCCACAGATGTGGTTACGTAGACTACAGTTCAATTTATGAACTCTATATAATTATAATTTTGGTCCGCAATTATAGATTAGCTAAATATATTGCTCGAATACAGTTCAATAATAATAATAACAGAGTGCATGAATAATTATATATAAATACAGTTCTGATTCAGGATGTCAGCTAAAAGCAGCTACCGTTGATTAATGTTGCTGTGGAAGTTGGTTAAAGAGGAAGCTTCTACCACAATGTAGGTTGTAAAATAGTTTTCTAGTTATACATTACAATCCACATTGCTAGGTAGTAATTCAGCCCAGACTAGACTTGTATAGTTGATAATAAGTTTTACGAGGTGATCTTCTATGCTGGAGATATATTTCCAGGAATTCTCGCCAAGGTGGTCGATGATGGTTTTCTTGAGTAGCGATAAATATTGATATCTATGCACCACAGTGTAGCAAGATGTGTTGATAATCTTCAAAACTCAACTGACAGAGATGGCATGTGGGGTTCACAGTGTTTTGGCTGAATTTAGTGTTGCTTGTACTAGGTAGGTTTCTGTGATGAGCCTGGCTTGAATGACACTACATTTTACATCCTTGTTGTCATTGTCTACATTGTGCACGGATATATGGCATTTCCCAATACAAAAGTCTTTAATGCTGCAGTTTTGAAGTGTACTTTTGATCTCCCATGCAAACTGTAACGCCTCATTCCATTGGCTGTTCACAGCAGATTGTACTACCGATTTCCATTTTAACTTTGATGGTAGATTCAGAATAAGCTCTTGGATGTTTGATAAATTGTATCTCTCTAGCAAATTCTTAATATAAATAAACCAACTGCCCGATTTTGGAATCTCGAATGCCAACTTGTCTTACTAGTATGTGGTTAAGTGGCTTGTTTTGACATGTCAGGATGTTCCTCAAAAGTGTTAGCTGATGTATGTGTAGCTCTGCAGTGATTGGTCTAGTGCCAGGTAGAAGGCACAGAACAGGAATAGAGCACATTTCGCAGTCCTCGTTGGAAGGGCTTGAATCTTCCTAAGTATGCCAATAAAGAAGCTTTCTTGTTGATCAAGTTCTTGTCTTTGTGGTACAAGGACCTCTAGTCCATAGAGTAGTCGAGGGATGACATAAAGCTTGATGATATGGTATGCTATCTTTGTTGATATACCATTAGAACCATGCAGACCGGTTCCAGTGAGACTACAGAAGAGTGTGCGTCTAGCACAAGACAAACGCTCTTGAACATTGAGCTTCCTTTCTTGTTTTGTAGTTCGAGATAACCCCAAATGAGTTGCTGTTGTAGAGACAGGTATTTCTAATTCACCAAGACTCCATTTAGGCAAGTGCGAAACAGATTTTGTGCGCACTGAATTGTTCAGTATTGTAGACTTTTCTGGATGTATTAGGTATCACTCATGAGCTGATCGAGTAACGATATACAATATCAAGCATACATTGCACTTCAAATCTGAGTTGCTCATTAGGGTGAGATCGTCAGAAATTGTTGGGCATCCTGTATACTGAGTTCCCATGAATGTTTCTAGTTGTGATGCTTCTAATTGTTGCAGCAGGTTGCTAATGTAAACTGTGTACAACCCAGTGGAGAGGATGGGCCCCTTGTCGTACACCTTGCAGTATTGGGAATGAGTGGCTTAGATAACCTCCCCACTTCACTTTCGCAGATCCCTGTAGAGCAGATCAGTAATTTGCAGTAGGTGTAGATTCATACCTTCGTCATACAGCTTACACTTTAGGGATGCATGATCCACCACATCAAATGCCTTCTGCGTGTCTAGGAAGGAGGTATACAGCGGGATGTTTAGAGCTTTGCTTTCTGTATTAGTTTCTGAGAGTATTAAAACGGCCATAACAGGCAAAAGTCCTCTAGTAAATCAAAAATGCAGAGATGATTGATTGCATGGTAGCGACTCTTCAATTTTGCCAAGGATGACATGCTCAAAAAATTTCCCCAGTAGAGGTTTTACAGTGATTCCTCTGTAATTGCTCAGATTTGATGGGACCTTTCCTTTCTTATGTACTAGGTTAATATAATTCCCCATTTGAAGATTTCTGGGATCTGTTTCGACTCAGAGATGTAGTTGAACAACTTGACCAGTAGTGGTATAATTGACTGTCCTGCATGAATAAAGTGCTCTGCATTGAGGCCAAGTTCATCTGCGGATTTGCCAGTGTGGAGCTTTGAAATTGCTTCATAGATTTTGGTAGGTGTTACTGTAGGAAGTCTTTCTTGATTCTGGGCATATGTACATTGGATCAAATGATGGTCGATCTTAACTCGTGCATGGTAATCATTATCAATGTTTACATGTTGGGAAGG
This sequence comes from Chaetoderma sp. LZ-2023a, assembly GCA_034401795.1. Lineage (NCBI taxonomy): Eukaryota > Metazoa > Mollusca > Caudofoveata > Chaetodermatida > Chaetodermatidae > Chaetoderma > Chaetoderma sp. LZ-2023a. The sequence continues at coordinate 38,964,329 of CM067361.1, forward strand.
TTTTGCTAGGTCTTCATAGATGGCTGCAAGTCCATTCCGTTGCTTTACCATATCTGTAGTGGGAACTTCATTGACAACTAACGAGTCAGTATCACCATGCCTTGTCTTTGTTCAATTGATAAGCTTGTAGAAATTTGCAGAACCATACTCGACCATCACTCGGTTGTACAGTGATCTTTGCTCTGACGCAGCTTCAGTACACTTTTGGGAGTAGAGCTGTCGTTTCAATACTTTGTACACGGCATAGAAGTAGGATGATCTGGTCTGGGTTTACCTGCCTCTCTCCAGTTTTTGTGTAAGTTCTTACCCTGGGTGAATATGTCCCTTACTATTGGAGATGCCTTCCATTTCGGGCTACGCATTACCAATTGTCTGGATGGAACTGTAGTGTTGGCTGCACACTTGACAGCATTTTGAATATTGTCTACAAATGTGTCATCATCATCATCATCATCATCATCATCATCATCATCATCATCATCATTTTACGAGGCATAAGCCACTGGCTTGTTATTGCCTCAGTGTTTTTTGTTGTAGTATGGCTTGCTCAGTCCAATTCAAAAGTTCTTTCTTGTATATCTAGTTTGTTCTTGAATGATTTGTCTGTTGTTGGTTAATTAAGTCTCCTCGAAACCGATAGATTTGAGAGTTTAAACTCTTACCACTCCGATGTCAATATATTCTATCTTTTGCTGTGTAAATAACAAAGAAGCCAGTGCATATTTCTCAGCAGTTTGGTTGATGTTGTTGATGTCTATGACAGCAACATCATCCGCCAAATTTCCGAAAATAAATAACGACCGGATCATCTTTTAATTTAATATGAAAATTTAAAATCTCGACATCGGAGCGACAAGGGCTAATACTGATTTGTGGAAATGCTGTGGTGCAGATGGGTGTTCCCCGCGTCAGCTGCGGTGTGGCGCCTACACTCATGGCTACACCCTGCTGCGCCTAGCATTTGTTTGCACGCTGACCTGTGGAGGCCGTGGTTGGTCTTATTGTTGTTATTTTCATTTTCTGTGTTTGTTGCTATCCGAATATCCTTTTCTACACTAGTGTCTCTTCATGCTAACACAACATGCGGACGTGGAAGCAGAGACTAATTATCTACCGATAATTGAAATCGCTACAGAGAATGTTTTTGTTGATGCACAGCCTACTCCAGATAATTCCACTGTATTGGAAGCATTTCAGTATGACTTTGTGTTGGGCTGGTATACGTATGCCTGTTCAGTCAAATTCAAATGTTCTTTCTTTGAAGTAGATATCTAGTTTGCTCTTGAATAATTCAAGTGTCACGGTGACAGTCTTCCCTACATGCAGGTATGACACTCAGCTTCCTAGCTAGAGTTAACTGGTACTCATCTTTATACATGTTTGTCCAAAGCAGACTGTAAATTGATTGTTTGTTCTTTGGCAGCAGAGAGTTTTGTGACACTTCTGACAGGAATACAACAGGATACCGGTACATGTTTCATAACCAAATTGAAAAAGGAAATTAGGAACCTGTCATTACAGGCTTTTAGCCTTCTCACAGAAATAGAATATGATTGATGCATAGATGTATTGATACAGTGCATGCTGGCAATGGACAAGTTCAGTATATTTGTAGGATTATGGTAGAAGTAGTCGATTTGTGAGGATTTTTTGCCGTGGATTTTTGGTGTAGTCTGCATATCAGGTACTGTCACACAGTTTAGATCCTTTAGAATGTTGTTGTTGTTGTTGTTTGGATCATCATCCTCTTGATAGGAGCACCCACGTACAGTGGTCCGTATGAGTTGTTAAGTGGTACCGGTCATTGAGTAGAAAGTACGCCTTGTATGTAGAGACTTATAATCAAATCGGCTCATAGTCTCGAGACAAACACTACTGCCCTTGCTGATAAAATGGCGAAAGTTGTTCAGAAATTTGCGTCTCTGGGAACCAAACTTGCCGGCTCTGTCGCGAAAGGGCCTGTCGCAGTTAAAGGTATGAAATACTGAAATCAGTTCGCTATATTCCTTTGCAAAGCTATGTTTTATTGTTTATAGTTTCTTATTTCTATACTAAAATACGTTACACATATTTTGTTACCAGTTTTCGTTATCATAATATGAAATTAGACATTACCTAGATGCAGTTACCAGACCTGCCAACACCTACAGATTGTCCATAGTTTGTACGGAAATAGCAACCAAATTACGCATGTACAGGCGCCGCATGGAAATAAAAAATTGTGCCATTACGCTAAAAGGGTCATTCCATCTCAAATCACCCAAAAAATTTTCTTATTAACACACACCGTCACAGATTTCAACCAAACGGTGTGTAGAGTCATTTGAGGTTAATAATGCAATATTAAACTTTTTTTCCGAAATCTGACAAACGAATCAAGAGTTATGGCCCTCTAAAATGTAAAAAAAACGCAAAAATTGGCAGGACCTCCATTATTGGGCAAGCTGTAACTCAAAAGGTATCTGTATAAGGATTCCAAATCTGTTTTCACATTTGAAATCCGACAATTATGACCATTAATGGCCTTTTGACATTTGCAATGACCTTGAAAATGACCGTGTGGACTTCGTGATCTGGAAAGGAAATTTACATCTGTAGATTGTCTGTTAAGTTAGCTAATACATATTATAAAAGCTAAGGTGTTTTTTCTTTCATTTGTTTATAATAAGTAATTGAATATAGGCTGTCAATAGTCATGCAGATACAGGGAATACTTCGCGTAGCTATTTGCTGCGATACATAATTTTCATGTAAAATTCAGTTAATTCACTTATTTTCAAAATATTTTTGATAAAGTCGCTAAAAGTTGCAAAACGCTTGCCAAATTTAGTAAGGTAGTGAGATGCGCATGCGTTGGAGACTGATTTCCGATATAGCCCATAGACATGGCTATAGAGCGCATATCTTCATACCTTCCTTCACTATGGGACAAATGACCGCTGGTGACGCGAGTTCAGTAAGCGCTCCATAGATAGCTATTGCTATGGAGAAACCAAATGAAATCTGGAACATGTCTATGCCGTAAATCCAAGAGTACGTGTAAACTATATTCCCGTGATTTCTATCGATCGACTGAGATGATTTTCTGGTTAAAATTTCGTTATATACACCTGTGCAAAAGTTAAGCACCACCCTATTTTTACGCACATGCGAGGGTATATTCATGTGCTATGAAGAAAGCAATAGCATAAACATTTATGTACCCATCCATCTTAGTGCAAGAGGTAATAATGCAACTAGAGGAATGCTGATTATGATGGTGGGGAAACACTGTATGTTTTTGTTTGAACTTGAAAACGAGGCCTGAATATTGTTACGTTAACACAACTGACAACTATTGCCCTACAGTTGACACACGTGGCTAGATTGTCATTAATGGTGTCTGAAAACGAAGTTTAACATCTGTGCACGAGTTTGAGACTGTCATTATTAATACCGGGTATATCCACCTTGTGCCTGGATGACGGCCTGGACACGACGTCTCATGCTGGTCACCAACCGACTGATACGCCATTGTGGTATTCGTTGCCATTCAAGATGGAGTGCGTCTGTTAATTCCTGTAGGTTCTGCACAGGAGGATCCCTCCTTCTCACCATGTTTCCCAGAATGTCCCAGATATGCTCAATAGGGTTCATGTCAGGGCTCCTTGCTGGCCATGGTAGGGTTTCGATGGCATTCTGGCGGAGGTATTCATGCACAGCTCTAGCACGATGTGGTCGGGCGTTGTCATCCATGAATATAGGGTGGGTTCCAGGTGCATGATTTACAAAATGAGGGACCACAACTCTATCCAGTATGGAATCTTGATATCTTTGTCCATTTAGTGTTCCCGGTACAGTCAACAGATCCAGCTTACAATCAAATGAGATGCACCCCCATATCATAACGGAACCTCCACCAAATGGAACTTCTTCCATGATGTTACGTTGGTCGTACGCCGTGCGTCTGGACCTCCATACACGAGTTCGACCATCTGTGGCATGAAGTAGGAACCGACTTTCATCGGACCAGTGTACCCGTCTCCAGGATCTCATGTTCCGGTGTCTTCTTTCGTTGCACCACCTCAGACGCTCCTCTTTGTGGTGTGCAGTGAGGAGAGGACGTCTGACAGGTCTCCTAGCTTTCATGCCAGCAGCATACAGTCTCCTTTTGACGGTAGACATTGACACTCTATTGCGCGTTTCCCATTGCTGGCTGGGCACTCTGCTGTTGGTGAATGGAGATCTCCTAACAAGGCGTACTAGGGCTCGATCATCACGGGCAGTAGTCTTCTTCGGTCTTCCAGATCTAGGCCTGTCCTTCACCTCGTTAGTTTGCCCATGTTTTGCAATCAAACGACTGATTACAGTATGGTTAATGTTCAGCTGTCTGCCAATCTCTCTGCATGACATACCAGTGGTATGCATGCCTATGATTTGCCATTTCACACGATCACTTAACCTTCGTCTTGCCATAGCGGTTCACAATCAAGAGCTAATTCTCTCTGTACAAATAAACCACGGTCATGAACACAAAATTCCTAATCTTGTCGCCTAAATCTGTATGTAATGTTCTACACCTCAAACTGGACTTTTACATAACTGAACACATGTGCTGTTACCCGCCACGCACGGACATCAAGCGGCGTGAAGTCATGCATGCATGTGCATTTCGTACTTGGAATTATGTCAGCTAACGCGGGGACAAAAAGTATGGCAGCCTAGTTGTACCATCATGTTTCTACGTTCTATTGTTTTTACTGGTGCTTAACCTTTGCACAGGTGTATATTACACATTTTAACACTGATCTGCATCTAGATTATTTTGAAACCATATTAGAAAAGACTACATTCCATATTTATTCTGTTCGTGGCTTGATCAACACGATCGAAGTGCCAATACATTATAAAAAAATCGTGAATTGTCCTTCGATAAATACTCACCAATCTATTACTTCTGATACAAACTATCCTGGATAGTCTTAGTAAGCTTTACCGGCTCCTGGAACCGGGTACTCGGCTCCCAACTGCCGAGTACCCGTTTGCCATGAAGCTCATTCTTGTTTGCATAGCAACAAGAGCTACATGCTTTTTTATGCAGTTGAAAGATCTTAGCTTTCTTTAAAGTCTTTCTGTGTTTGTGATAGCTTTGTGTTCGCTCTCTAAGGATTATTTGGATTACCATGGATGGAGTCGATGATATCCAGGTTGTATATTTCCATGTTATTCCATAGTTAAAAGACTTGGGTCTTCAAAATTTTCGTCTGTGTCGCATGTTCCAATTTCTGCCTTGAATCTGGGAGATGTGTTAACAACGAAATATGCCAGATTGATCGCCTTCCTTTAACCCCAACAGGCGATCGGCAGATATGAAATAAGGTGTTACCTTTACAGTGTTTTTTAACACAAAAATCGGCTGACATCGTTTCTCCGTAATATCCGAGTGGGTGACGGTGTTGTCTCGGATATTTTTATGTGAAGAAACTGTTTCATTAATTCGCGCATCTGGTGCTGCGTACTGTTTTGGTACCAGGAAAACTTTGGAATTTTCAAGTTTTGCGTGTTATCACGATCTGTTTGCAATGATCAGTGGTTTCAAAATTCTTGATTTAGATGTGTGGTCTGCGGTTTTACCGTGTGCTACAGCAGTTTGTTTACATTTTGTTGTTTCTTCACATATCGTTTTGGCCTTCGTTAGGAGTATAATTTATATCGATTAGTAAATACACCCCGAATGCTATGCGATATGGTTCCTGATTCCGTTATACATCCTTGCAAATTGTGGAGCGTCTGTTTAGGCCCCTGGGGGCGCTCCACGTCTGCAATCAGAGGTTGCGGAGATGGCACCTCCGGCGTGGTTAAGGACCTGCTATGCAAGGCTTCTTGCATAGCGTCCTTCCCACGCTGGTGTCGTCCCTGTTTCCGAAAGTTGTAGGGCAGTTTCTTCCCGTGCTTGGTACAGACCCTGTCCTTGGACAGGGTTCTGGACTGGCCACTGAGGGAGCCGTCTCGTACGGCTCCCTGGCAGTCCCGTCGGGCTCTGGCCTGATGGGTTCTGTCTCTCTGCGGCCACCTTCGGGTGGTCCAGTAGCGGTGACTGGTCCGTCATGCATGGGAGCTGTCCACCAGGACGGCTCCAGTGTTTCCTCGTCTGGGGCCGTATTCATAAAAATACTTATGTAGGAAATATTACCTAGGTACCACCCTAAGTTAGGTGTTACGAACAAGTGGGATTCAATATTCTACCTATCTCATGTAAGACACCTATGTCACCCCCTAGATTTAGGACAGCTCTCGGGCTGGCGTAGCTTCACGTGGTTTGGTTTTTCTGTTTAGTACTTCATCATTTCTTTCAAAACATTTGCAAGATATGGCCGTGTTGATGATAGGCGCTCAAATGGAGTTTCAACGGCGTCGTGCTCTACGCCGGGAACGTGTTTTTAGAGACAGACTTCACCCATTAGACGCTTATAATGATATTGAGATATATCTAAGGTACCGTTTAGACCGACAAACAATATTTGATCTTATTGACACCATTGGCAATGAACTCGAACCTAAAACATTACGAAACCATGCTATTCCAAGTGAGTTAAAACTTCTTGTTGCGTTGAGATTCTATGCAACGGGGTCATTTCAACAAGTTGGAGCTGATACAGTTCATATATCACAACCAAGTATGTGCCGAATTATTTCACAGGTGAACGACGCTCTACTTTTGCTCATGGAGAGAGTTATACGGTTTCCATCTCCGGATGCTACAGCCGACATAGTTGATCAGTTTATCGTATTGCCCACTTCCCGGGGGTAATGGGAGTGATTGACGGAACTCACATTTGGATCATTGGACCGTCGCAACATGAGTGGCGATACATTAACAGGAAGAGCTACTATTCTATCAATACTCAGGTGGTGATGGATTTTAGATGTAGATTCATTAACATTGTGGCGAAATGGCCCGGGAGTACACACGATTCAGTTATATTGAGGGAAAGTCGAGTAGCAGCGATACTTGAAGAAAGGAGGGGTGAAGAAGTTCTTGGTGATAGCGGATATCCATTGCGCCCGTGGCTTCTAACACCCTTCTTAAATCCAAATACACCAAGCGAACGCAGCTATAACAGATCGCACAAGAGAACCCGTAGCTTGGTGGAACGTGGAATTGGTCGGTGGAAAAGACGGTTTCATTGCCTACACGGACAACTTGGATATTCGCCAGAGAAAGCGTGCAAAATAATTGCAGTGTGTGCCATATTTCATAATATCGCAATTGAACGCGGCTTACCAGACTTTGAAGAAGAACCTATCGAGTTACAACCACAGTCGGATGATGATCACGATAACGTAGTCGTCTTGCCAGACAGACGCATTGCTGCGGCAATTAGGGATCAAATAGTCAACAATCATTTCAGATAAAATGTAAGTATTACAACTTCAATGATAGGTAGAAAATAATCTGAAACAATGTAATGTGATCTTATAGCTATTTGTATTTAATTTCTCATATAGGTCTACATCACTGCATATTAAATAATGAATAACTACAGGAAGAATCGGTTTGATAGTTTTGTGACTCTATTGGCACATGGTCTCTGCTTAATTTTTGTTTTTTAAGTTTCAAAACATCCATTTCCATCGCTAGCTTATCTTTCTCCATGGCTAACTTTTCTATTTCTAATTCAACTTTGCTTTTCTAAGGCTAGAAGCTCTTTTTGCATCTCTACAATTTCTGGGTTCTCATTGTTCTTTTGCTTTCTGACAGTTTCCAGGCGGTTTGCTGAGGAACGGCATGGACTAGGCAACGGTGAACAATGACTGTCATGTGCCTTTGAAAGGGTAAAGGATGGTGTGGATGGACGACTGACATCACGACGTGTAGCGATCATCTCTGTGGTACTGGCTCTAAGCGAATCCGTGGTTGAAGAACTGTGAAAAAATGCATCAGACTTTAGTAGGGAATGCAATCTTGAGAAATGGCCAATTGCTGGCCAAGAGAAGGGTATTTTTGAAATATTGCCACTAGAATGGCTGGCTCGATAACTGAACCGGTCATTCTAGTGGTGAAGGTTCAAGAATAGTCTTCTTTTGTTCTGCAAATGGGCATGAGAAAATGAAATTATACTGACCAAATTTCACCATAAAAGGACCAATCTACCATCTGGAGTGGTCTGGATAAATGCCAATTCGCTGACCAACGGAAACAAATTTTTGAAATTCGTTCAGTCGAATAACTGGCCCTATAGGAGCGCCGATCATTCCAGTGGTATATTTTCAAAGATCGTTTCTCTTGAAATGGATAGAAACTGGGAGGAAGAACTAGAAGAACTGAATAGATGCACTGCCTTAGACAATTTTATGAATATCTATAACATGGCCCAAGATAAATGTATCCCAAAAATAAGAACAAACGGCAGTGAAAAAAAAAGGAAAGATCATGTTGTTCAGCTAGACGAGAACATTACAACAACAATAAGAAGGAAGCATATGAGTTGGCAGAGGTTTATTGAAACAAGAGAGGAAAGTAATGCAAGGAGTATGTCAAACTTGTTTTAAAAGAATTTAGTGATGTGCTGTATAAAACACTGACAATGATATTCAACAAGTCTCTGAAAGAGGAAGTGGTGCCTGAAGCCTGGTGAACTGCAAATGTCACAGCAATTTTTAAGAAAGGAAGCAAACCAGACCCAGGGAACTATAGCCCTGTTAGCCTAATAAATGTCATATGTAAATTAATGGAGAAATTGGTCAGATCTGAGATTCTAACCCACAATTCAGTGCCAAAGTCTTCAATTTAATGAAGTTGGTGCTTTCTTGGAAGAAGAAGAAGACGAAGAAGAAGAAGACGACGAAGATGCTCTGTTCTGTTCTGATTTTGGATCTTCCTCCAATTGGTTGGAGCACCCACTTGCGTGGTAGTTGTATATCACACTTCTATGGTAATGCTGAATGTCAACGTATTTACAATTTGTTAACAAGATTTGAGTCGTGCACAACGAAGCACATAAATACGCCTCTATTTGCCGAAGTTCAGTAAAGAGTGCAAGAAAGTTCATTAAAGTGCTTATACTTTTCGAAGTCTGGTATTTATAGAGTTCAGAATGTAAGTTCTACCGGAATGTAAGCTATCGCATAGCTTTCTGGAGATGTTCTCAATTTCGCACTGAAGGTTCGGGTCATCTGAGATAATGCCCATGTCAATTAGAGGACAGCAGTATATGATCAGTTGGGTTAGGATTGCTGAATCTGAGCAAATACCAGCCCATGTTGCGTATGTGAGTCTTTGGATAATGAGACATTTGAGCTCATGGAAGTGTTTCTGTCTATATTCCAGCAGGGCATTGCATTTAAGTAGCATATGCGAGTAATCTTCATTACCGCTTTGACACAACGGACATAGTGGGTTTGTCTTACTCTGGTTAAATTGTGTGAGTTTAGTTTGAATAAGGTAAGTTCCGGTTAAGAATCTGGTCTTGATACTACATCTACGTACATCTTTAACATTACTTTGTATAGTAGAGATCACTTGATGAGTTTTGCCGATAGCCGGGCATGGAAAATTACAATGCTCATATGTACTTTAACTACACTGTTGAAGGAGACATTCTGACCAAAATTTGTCTACTGCAGACTTGATGAGCCATTTCCAGCCTTACTTATTGAGAGCTAAGACATTTACATTGGATAAGTTCGGGACCTCATATTGATGAAGTACAGACTGGATGTACACGCACCAGCTCTAGGATTTGGGTGAAGTTGATATCATGGCTGTCTCTCATTCCATCATGCTATTTAGAATACGATTTCCACTTCTCATGATAGAGGCCAATAATGTTAGCTGTCGAATATGCAGTTTGGCAGTCACAGGCCTAGCTCCAACAATTAATAACACTATGCATTTGGCAGTGCGAACTGGTAAAGAATCTTTCTTAACATGCTTATGTGGAACTGCTCTATATTGTCCAGATGTTTGTTGGAGAAGGTGAACATTTACCATTCAAGATTCAAGACTCAAGATTATTTGTTCAGTAGCAAAATATCTATGAGGTATGGATTCAACTAGGTTGTCCGCCGAAGGTAATGCCTATTGTATTGGCAGACACCTTACCCATATATACATACAGCTATACAAATAAGTTAAACAGGACAGTTACATAACAAACTACAGTTCAGTCATTACATTTACACGTTCTAAGTTAATAACATGTTTTATTATTTTAATTCATTCATTTTATGTATGTTATATATTAACAATAACCGAACAGGACATCTAGGTACATGTAGCATACACACACAGGACGTAGACAAGTTAAATAAACAATTAATACATGTCTATGTTGTAGATGTAGTGGTCATGTTACAAGACAACACATACATTTATATTTCTGTTTGACTTTGATTTTACAGTACACCTCGGAAATAACAAGTTCGTCTCCATAGTAAAATAAAAACGTTCTCTTGAATGTGTTGAATATAGTTGAATTGGAAGCCACTGTTGCCATAGGCAGCAATGTCTTCCAATCCACACACATTCAAAATACATAATAGAACATTTCTCACATTGATTTTAAAATTATTCTAATAACAACGTACTGTTTTTGTTTGGAAGTATGTCATGTCATCCCCGAACGGTACTGTATTTGTGCAGTTAATACGATGCTAGTGGGAGCATCCTACATTATATAAATGTGGAAACAGATCTTTTGGGGGATAGACCATTAGTCCAGTGCAGGCCAGTTGTTGCTGTTGTTGTTGTTGTTGTTGTTCGTATATCCCTCTCTTGATAGGAGCACCCACAGATGTGGTTACGTAGACTACAGTTCAATTTATGAACTCTATATAATTATAATTTTAGTCCGCAATTATGGATTAGCTAAATATATTGCTCGAATACAGTTCAATAATAATAATAATAACAGAGTGCATGAATAATTATATATAAATACAGTTCTGATTCAGGATGCCAGCTAAAAGCAGCTACCGTTGATTAATGTTGCTGTGGAAGCTGGTTAAAGAGGAAGCTTCTACCACAATGAAGGTTGTAAAATAGTTTTCTAGTTATACGTTACAATCCACATTGCTAGGTAGTAATCCAGCCCAGACTAGACTTGTATAGTTGATAATAAGTTTTACGAGGTGATCTTCTATGCTGGAGATATATTTCCAGGAATTCTCGCCAAGGTGGTCGATGATGGTTTTCTTGAGTAGTGATAAATATTGATATCTATGCACCACAGTGTAGCAAGATGTGTTGATAATCTTCAGAACTCAACTGACAGAGATGGCATGTGGGGTTTACAGTGTTTTGGTTGAATTTAGTGTTGCTTGTACTAGGTAGGTTTCTGTGATGAGCCTGGCTTGAATGACACTACATTTTACATCCTTGTTGTCATTGTCTACAGTGTGCACGGATATATGGCATTTCCCAATACAAAAGTCTTTAATGTTGCAGTTTTGAAGTGTACTTTTGATCTCCCATGCAAACTGTAAGTCCTCATTCCATTGGCTGTTCACAGCAGATTTTACTACGGATTTCCATTTTAACTTTGATGGTAGATTCAGAATAAGCTCTTGGATGTTTGATAAATTGTATCTCTCTAGCAAATTCTTAATATAAATAAACCAACTGCCCGATTTTGGAGTCTCGAATGCCAACTTGTCTTACTAGTATGTGGTTAAGTGGCTTGTTTTGACATGTCAGGATGTTCCTCAAAAGTGTTAGCTGATGTATGTGTAGCTCTGCAGTGATTGGTCTAGTGCAAGGTAGAAGGAATAGAGCACATTTCGCAGTCCTCGTTGGAAGGGCTTGAATCTTCCTAAGTATGCCAACAAAGAAGCTTTCTTGTTGATCAAGTTCTTGTTTTTGTAGTACAAGGACCTCCAGTCCATAGAGTAGTCGAGGGATGACATAAAGCTTGATGATATGGTATGCTATCTTTGTTGATATACCATTAGAACCATGCAGACCGGTTCCAGTGAGACTATAGAAGAGTGTGCGTCTAGCACAAGACAACCGCTCTTGAACATTGAGCTTCCTTTCTTGTTTTGTAGTTCGAGATAACCCCAAATGAGTTGCTGTTGTAGAGACAGGTATTTCTAATTCACCAAGACTCCATTTAGGCAAGTGCGAAACAGATTTTGTGCGCACTGAATTGTTCAGTATTGTAGACTTTTCTGGATGTATTAGGTATCACTCATGAGCTGATCGAGTAACGATATACAATATCAAGCATACATTGCACTTCAAATCTGAGTTGCTCATTAGGGTGAGATCGTCAGCAACTGTTGGGCATCCTGTATACTGATTTCCCATGAATGTTTCTAGTTGTGATGCTTCTAATTGTTGCAGCAGGTTGCTAAAGTAAACTGTGTACAACCCAGTGGAGAGGATGGGCCCCTTGTCGTACACCTTGCAGTATTGGGAATGAGTGGCTTGGAGAACCTCCCCACTTCACTTTCGCAGATCCCTGTAGAGCAGATCAGTAATTTGCAGTAGGTGTAGATTCATACCTTCGTCATACAGCTTACACTTTAGGATGCATGATCCACCACATCAAATGCCTTCTGCGTGTCTAGGAAGGAGGTATACAGCGGGATGTTTAGAGCTTTGCTTTCTGTATTAGTTTCTGAGAGTATTAAAACGGCCATAACAGGCAAAAGTCCTCTAGTAAATCAAAAATGCAGAGATGATTGATTGCATGGTAGCGACTCTTCAATTTTGCCAAGGATGACATGCTCAAAAAATTTCCCCAGTAGAGGTTTTACAGTGATTCCTCTGTAATTGCTCAGATTTGATGGGACCTTTCCTTTCTTATGTACTAGGTTAATATAATTCCCCATTTGAAGATTTCTGGGATCTGTTTCGACTCAGAGATGTAGTTGAACAACTTGACCAGTAGTGGTATAATTGACTGTCCTGCATGAATAAAGTGCTCTGCATTGAGGCCAAGTTCATCTGCGGATTTGCCAGTGTGGAGCTTTGAAATTGCTTCATAGATTTTGGTAGGTGTTACTGTAGGAAGTCTTTCTTGATTCTGGGCATATGTACATTGGATCAAATGATGGTCGATCTTAACTCGTGCATGGTAATCATTATCAATGTTTACATGTTGGGAAGGTTTTGCTAGGTCTTCATAGATGGCTGCAAGTCCATTCCGTTGCTTTACCATATCTGTAGTGGGAACTTCATTGACAACTAACGAGTCAGTATCACCACGCCTTGTCTTTGTTCAATTGATAAGCTTGTAGAAATTTGCAGAACCATACTCGACCATCACTCGGTTGTACAGTGATCTTTGCTCTGACGCAGCTTCAGTACACTTTTGGGAGTAGAGCTGTCGTTTCAATACTTTGTACACGGCATAGAAGTAGGATGATCTGGTCTGGGTTTACCTGCCTCTCCAGTTTTTGTGTAAGTTCTTACCCTGGGTGAATATGTCCCTTACTATTGGAGATGCCTTCCATTTCGGGCTACGCATTACCAATTGTCTGGATGGAACTGTAGTGTTGGCTGCACACTTGACAGCATTTTGAATATTGTCTACAAATGTGTCATCATCATCATCATCATCATCATCATCATCATCATCATCATCATCATCATTTTACGAGGCATAAGCCACTGGCTTGTTATTGCCTCAGTGTTTTTTGTTGTAGTATGGCTTGCTCAGTCCAATTCAAAAGTTCTTTCTTGTATATCTAGTTTGTTCTTGAATGATTTGTCTGTTGTTGGTTAATTAAGTCTCCTCGAAACCGATAGATTTGAGAGTTTAAACTCTTACCACTCCGATGTCAATATATTCTATCTTTTGCTGTGTAAATAACAAAGAAGCCAGTGCATATTTCTCAGCAGTTTGGTTGATGTTGTTGATGTCTATGACAGCAACATCATCCGCCAAATTTCCGAAAATAAATAACGACCGGATCATCTTTTAATTTAATATGAAAATTTAAAATCTCGACATCGGAGCGACAAGGGCTAACACTGATTTGTGGAAATGCTGTGGTGCAGATGGGTGTTCCCCGCGTCAGCTGCGGTGTGGCGCCTACACTCATGGCTACACCCTGCTGCGCCTAGCATTTGTTTGCACGCTGACCTGTGGAGGCCGTGGTTGGTCTTATTGTTGTTATTTTCATTTTCTGTGTTTGTTGCTATCCGAATATCCTTTTCTACACTAGTGTCTCTTCATGCTAACACAACATGCGGACGTGGAAGCAGAGACTAATTATCTACCGATAATTGAAATCGCTACAGAGAATGTTTTTGTTGATGCACAGCCTACTCCAGATAATTCCACTGTATTGGAAGCATTTCAGTATGACTTTGTGTTGGGCTGGTATACGTATGCCTGTTCAGTCAAATTCAAATGTTCTTTCTTTGAAGTAGATATCTAGTTTGCTCTTGAATAATTCAAGTGTCACGGTGACAGTCTTCCCTACATGCAGGTATGACACTCAGCTTCCTAGCTAGAGTTAACTGGTACTCATCTTTATACATGTTTGTCCAAAGCAGACTGTAAATTGATTGTTTGTTCTTTGGCAGCAGAGAGTTTTGTGACACTTCTGACAGGAATACAACAGGATACCGGTACATGTTTCATAACCAAATTGAAAAAGGAAATTAGGAACCTGTCATTACAGGCTTTTAGCCTTCTCACAGAAATAGAATATGATTGATGCATAGATGTATTGATACAGTGCATGCTGGCAATGGACAAGTTCAGTATATTTGTAGGATTATGGTAGAAGTAGTCGATTTGTGAGGATTTTTTGCCGTGGATTTTTGGTGTAGTCTGCATATCAGGTACTGTCACACAGTTTAGATCCTTTAGAATGTTGTTGTTGTTGTTGTTTGGATCATCATCCTCTTGATAGGAGCACCCACGTACAGTGGTCCGTATGAGTTGTTAAGTGGTACCGGTCATTGAGTAGAAAGTACGCCTTGTATGTAGAGACTTATAATCAAATCGGCTCATAGTCTCGAGACAAACACTACTGCCCTTGCTGATAAAATGGCGAAAGTTGTTCAGAAATTTGCGTCTCTGGGAACCAAACTTGCCGGCTCTGTCGCGAAAGGGCCTGTCGCAGTTAAAGGTATGAAATACTGAAATCAGTTCGCTATATTCCTTTGCAAAGCTATGTTTTATTGTTTATAGTTTCTTATTTCTATACTAAAATACGTTACACATATTTTGTTACCAGTTTTCGTTATCATAATATGAAATTAGACATTACCTAGATGCAGTTACCAGACCTGCCAACACCTACAGATTGTCCATAGTTTGTACGGAAATAGCAACCAAATTACGCATGTACAGGCGCCGCATGGAAATAAAAAATTGTGCCATTACGCTAAAAGGGTCATTCCATCTCAAATCACCCAAAAAATTTTCTTATTAACACACACCGTCACAGATTTCAACCAAACGGTGTGTAGAGTCATTTGAGGTTAATAATGCAATATTAAACTTTTTTTCCGAAATCTGACAAACGAATCAAGAGTTATGGCCCTCTAAAATGTAAAAAAAACGCAAAAATTGGCAGGACCTCCATTATTGGGCAAGCTGTAACTCAAAAGGTATCTGTATAAGGATTCCAAATCTGTTTTCACATTTGAAATCCGACAATTATGACCATTAATGGCCTTTTGACATTTGCAATGACCTTGAAAATGCCCGTGTGGACTTCGTGATCTGGAAAGGAAATTTACATCTGTAGATTGTCTGTTAAGTTAGCTAATACATATTATAAAAGCTAAGGTGTTTTTTCTTTCATTTGTTTATAATAAGTAATTGAATATAGGCTGTCAATAGTCATGCAGATACAGGGAATACTTCGCGTAGCTATTTGCTGCGATACATAATTTTCATGTAAAATTCAGTTAATTCACTTATTTTCAAAATATTTTTGATAAAGTCGCTAAAAGTTGCAAAACGCTTGCCAAATTTAGTAAGGTAGTGAGATGCGCATGCGTTGGAGACTGATTTCCGATATAGCCCATAGACATGGCTATAGAGCGCATATCTTCATACCTTCCTTCACTATGGGACAAATGACCGCTGGTGACGCGAGTTCAGTAAGCGCTCCATAGATAGCTATTGCTATGGAGAAACCAAATGAAATCTGGAACATGTCTATGCCGTAAATCCAAGAGTACGTGTAAACTATATTCCCGTGATTTCTATCGATCGACTGAGATGATTTTCTGGTTAAAATTTCGTTATATACACCTGTGCAAAAGTTAAGCACCACCCTATTTTTACGCACATGCGAGGGTATATTCATGTGCTATGAAGAAAGCAATAGCATAAACATTTATGTACCCATCCATCTTAGTGCAAGAGGTAATAATGCAACTAGAGGAATGCTGATTATGATGGTGGGGAAACACTGTATGTTTTTGTTTGAACTTGAAAACGAGGCCTGAATATTGTTACGTTAACACAACTGACAACTATTGCCCTACAGTTGACACACGTGGCTAGATTGTCATTAATGGTGTCTGAAAACGAAGTTTAACATCTGTGCACGAGTTTGAGACTGTCATTATTAATACCGGGTATATCCACCTTGTGCCTGGATGACGGCCTGGACACGACGTCTCATGCTGGTCACCAACCGACTGATACGCCATTGTGGTATTCGTTGCCATTCAAGATGGAGTGCGTCTGTTAATTCCTGTAGGTTCTGCACAGGAGGATCCCTCCTTCTCACCATGTTTCCCAGAATGTCCCAGATATGCTCAATAGGGTTCATGTCAGGGCTCCTTGCTGGCCATGGTAGGGTTTCGATGGCATTCTGGCGGAGGTATTCATGCACAGCTCTAGCACGATGTGGTCGGGCGTTGTCATCCATGAATATAGGGTGGGTTCCAGGTGCATGATTTACAAAATGAGGGACCACAACTCTATCCAGTATGGAATCTTGATATCTTTGTCCATTTAGTGTTCCCGGTACAGTCAACAGATCCAGCTTACAATCAAATGAGATGCACCCCCATATCATAACGGAACCTCCACCAAATGGAACTTCTTCCATGATGTTACGTTGGTCGTACGCCGTGCGTCTGGACCTCCATACACGAGTTCGACCATCTGTGGCATGAAGTAGGAACCGACTTTCATCGGACCAGTGTACCCGTCTCCAGGATCTCATGTTCCGGTGTCTTCTTTCGTTGCACCACCTCAGACGCTCCTCTTTGTGGTGTGCAGTGAGGAGAGGACGTCTGACAGGTCTCCTAGCTTTCATGCCAGCAGCATACAGTCTCCTTTTGACGGTAGACATTGACACTCTATTGCGCGTTTCCCATTGCTGGCTGGGCACTCTGCTGTTGGTGAATGGAGATCTCCTAACAAGGCGTACTAGGGCTCGATCATCACGGGCAGTAGTCTTCTTCGGTCTTCCAGATCTAGGCCTGTCCTTCACCTCGTTAGTTTGCCCATGTTTTGCAATCAAACGACTGATTACAGTATGGTTAATGTTCAGCTGTCTGCCAATCTCTCTGCATGACATACCAGTGGTATGCATGCCTATGATTTGCCATTTCACACGATCACTTAACCTTCGTCTTGCCATAGCGGTTCACAATCAAGAGCTAATTCTCTCTGTACAAATAAACCACGGTCATGAACACAAAATTCCTAATCTTGTCGCCTAAATCTGTATGTAATGTTCTACACCTCAAACTGGACTTTTACATAACTGAACACATGTGCTGTTACCCGCCACGCACGGACATCAAGCGGCGTGAAGTCATGCATGCATGTGCATTTCGTACTTGGAATTATGTCAGCTAACGCGGGGACAAAAAGTATGGCAGCCTAGTTGTACCATCATGTTTCTACGTTCTATTGTTTTTACTGGTGCTTAACCTTTGCACAGGTGTATATTACACATTTTAACACTGATCTGCATCTAGATTATTTTGAAACCATATTAGAAAAGACTACATTCCATATTTATTCTGTTCGTGGCTTGATCAACACGATCGAAGTGCCAATACATTATAAAAAAATCGTGAATTGTCCTTCGATAAATACTCACCAATCTATTACTTCTGATACAAACTATCCTGGATAGTCTTAGTAAGCTTTACCGGCTCCTGGAACCGGGTACTCGGCTCCCAACTGCCGAGTACCCGTTTGCCATGAAGCTCATTCTTGTTTGCATAGCAACAAGAGCTACATGCTTTTTTATGCAGTTGAAAGATCTTAGCTTTCTTTAAAGTCTTTCTGTGTTTGTGATAGCTTTGTGTTCGCTCTCTAAGGATTATTTGGATTACCATGGATGGAGTCGATGATATCCAGGTTGTATATTTCCATGTTATTCCATAGTTAAAAGACTTGGGTCTTCAAAATTTTCGTCTGTGTCGCATGTTCCAATTTCTGCCTTGAATCTGGGACATGTGTTAACAACGAAATATGCCAGATTGATCGCCTTCCTTTAACCCCAACAGGCGATCGGCAGATATGAAATAAGGTGTTACCTTTACAGTGTTTTTTAACACAAAATTCGGCTGACATCGTTTCTCCGTAATATCCGAGTGGGTGACGGTGTTGTCTCGGATATTTTTATGTGAAGAAACTGTTTCATTAATTCGCGCATCTGGTGCTGCGTACTGTTTTGGTACCAGGAAAACTTTGGAATTTTCAAGTTTTGCGTGTTATCACGATCTGTTTGCAATGATCAGTGGTTTCAAAATTCTTGATTTAGATGTGTGGTCTGCGGTTTTACCGTGTGCTACAGCAGTTTGTTTACATTTTGTTGTTTCTTCACATATCGTTTTGGCCTTCGTTAGGAGTATAATTTATATCGATTAGTAAATACACCCCGAATGCTATGCGATATGGTTCCTGATTCCGTTATACATCCTTGCAAATTGTGGAGCGTCTGTTTAGGCCCCTGGGGGCGCTCCACGTCTGCAATCAGAGGTTGCGGAGATGGCACCTCCGGCGTGGTTAAGGACCTGCTATGCAAGGCTTCTTGCATAGCGTCCTTCCCACGCTGGTGTCGTCCCTGTTTCCGAAAGTTGTAGGGCAGTTTCTTCCCGTGCTTGGTACAGACCCTGTCCTTGGACAGGGTTCTGGACTGGCCACTGAGGGAGCCGTCTCGTACGGCTCCCTGGCAGTCCCGTCGGGCTCTGGCCTGATGGGTTCTGTCTCTCTGCGGCCACCTTCGGGTGGTCCAGTAGCGGTGACTGGTCCGTCATGCATGGGAGCTGTCCACCAGGACGGCTCCAGTGTTTCCTCGTCTGGGGCCGTATTCATAAAAATACTTATGTAGGAAATATTACCTAGGTACCACCCTAAGTTAGGTGTTACGAACAAGTGGGATTCAATATTCTACCTATCTCATGTAAGACACCTATGTCACCCCCTAGATTTAGGACAGCTCTCGGGCTGGCGTAGCTTCACGTGGTTTGGTTTTTCTGTTTAGTACTTCATCATTTCTTTCAAAACATTTGCAAGATATGGCCGTGTTGATGATAGGCGCTCAAATGGAGTTTCAACGGCGTCGTGCTCTACGCCGGGAACGTGTTTTTAGAGACAGACTTCACCCATTAGACGCTTATAATGATATTGAGATATATCTAAGGTACCGTTTAGACCGACAAACAATATTTGATCTTATTGACACCATTGGCAATGAACTCGAACCTAAAACATTACGAAACCATGCTATTCCAAGTGAGTTAAAACTTCTTGTTGCGTTGAGATTCTATGCAACGGGGTCATTTCAACAAGTTGGAGCTGATACAGTTCATATATCACAACCAAGTATGTGCCGAATTATTTCACAGGTGAACGACGCTCTACTTTTGCTCATGGAGAGAGTTATACGGTTTCCATCTCCGGATGCTACAGCCGACATAGTTGATCAGTTTATCGTATTGCCCACTTCCCGGGGGTAATGGGAGTGATTGACGGAACTCACATTTGGATCATTGGACCGTCGCAACATGAGTGGCGATACATTAACAGGAAGAGCTACTATTCTATCAATACTCAGGTGGTGATGGATTTTAGATGTAGATTCATTAACATTGTGGCGAAATGGCCCGGGAGTACACACGATTCAGTTATATTGAGGGAAAGTCGAGTAGCAGCGATACTTGAAGAAAGGAGGGGTGAAGAAGTTCTTGGTGATAGCGGATATCCATTGCGCCCGTGGCTTCTAACACCCTTCTTAAATCCAAATACACCAAGCGAACGCAGCTATAACAGATCGCACAAGAGAACCCGTAGCTTGGTGGAACGTGGAATTGGTCGGTGGAAAAGACGGTTTCATTGCCTACACGGACAACTTGGATATTCGCCAGAGAAAGCGTGCAAAATAATTGCAGTGTGTGCCATATTTCATAATATCGCAATTGAACGCGGCTTACCAGACTTTGAAGAAGAACCTATCGAGTTACAACCACAGTCGGATGATGATCACGATAACGTAGTCGTCTTGCCAGACAGACGCATTGCTGCGGCAATTAGGGATCAAATAGTCAACAATCATTTCAGATAAAATGTAAGTATTACAACTTCAATGATAGGTAGAAAATAATCTGAAACAATGTAATGTGATCTTATAGCTATTTGTATTTAATTTCTCATATAGGTCTACATCACTGCATATTAAATAATGAATAACTACAGGAAGAATCGGTTTGATAGTTTTGTGACTCTATTGGCACATGGTCTCTGCTTAATTTTTGTTTTTTAAGTTTCAAAACATCCATTTCCATCGCTAGCTTATCTTTCTCCATGGCTAACTTTTCTATTTCTAATTCAACTTTGCTTTTCTAAGGCTAGAAGCTCTTTTTGCATCTCTACAATTTCTGGGTTCTCATTGTTCTTTTGCTTTCTGACAGTTTCCAGGCGGTTTGCTGAGGAACGGCATGGACTAGGCAACGGTGAACAATGACTGTCATGTGCCTTTGAAAGGGTAAAGGATGGTGTGGATGGACGACTGACATCACGACGTGTAGCGATCATCTCTGTGGTACTGGCTCTAAGCGAATCCGTGGTTGAAGAACTGTGAAAAAATGCATCAGACTTTAGTAGGGAATGCAATCTTGAGAAATGGCCAATTGCTGGCCAAGAGAAGGGTATTTTTGAAATATTGCCACTAGACTGGCTGGCTCGATAACTGAACCTGCCATTCTAGTGGTGAAGGTTCAAGAATAGTCTTCTTTTGTTCTGCAAATGGGCATGAGAAAATGAAATTATACTGACCAAATTTCACCATAAAAGGACCAATCTACCATCTGGAGTGGTCTGGATAAATGCCAATTCGCTGACCAACGGAAACAAATTTTCGAAATTCGTCCAGTCGAATAACTGGCCCTATAGGAGCGCCGATCATTCCAGTGGTATATTTTCAAAGATCGTTTCTCTTGGCCAGGCAATGGACATACACTAAGCACGTATTTCATTATTATACGCATATGTTATTAACACTTTGACTAAAGGCAATAAGATATAACGTGCTTGCAAATCCGTCAATTATGTCACTGGCCATATGCTAAGACTCGATATCTTGAAAAGTCGCGATTTAAAAAAATCGTAATCGATTCCCAAATGCAAAAATTGCCCGTAACCTAGTAATGATATACATTCTACCTAGAATGGAATTATTTGTGGAAATAGGTGTTCTTCTTTATGCATTTCATGATATAATGAGTTTACCTTGACCTTGCTGTCTCTCCGCTATCAACGCTGTCGAGGCTATCTACACCCCCTTCAATACCATAGACGGTAGGGTCGTCCTCTCCCAAAACTGATGCGATCATCACTGATAGAGGCGACGGCGATCTGGGTGGTTGCCCACCACCTGAAAAAGGTTTTAGAGTTAATTCAATAAACGTCATAAATAGACGACGGGTGAAATCGGTGTCGGCTATGTTTGCGTGTACCCTTCCAACACTGTTCACATTTGGCAGATGTTGACGATGTCGAGACTGAATAAACAAACATGGCCAAATCCATTTTCGCAATTCAACTATCTGTCTACAATATGTACATATATGCTATTCATGAATCATGAAGCATAATGAATAAACTCGCTGTATGTAATATATATGACATAGTCATTCTTATTATTCCCCTCCCAGTGGTACTGGGGGACTATAGGTTTCCACTCGGCCTGTCTGTCTATCCGCCTGTCTGTCTGTCAGTCTGCTTTCAGTTTTCCGGACTATTTTCGTTATGCTTCAACGTATTTACGTGAAACTTGGTATATGGCTTTATTATAAGGAGTTACAGATCAAGTTTGACTTTCACGCGTGTGCGTCAATATTTGAGGGAGGTATTACCTGTTTTGGCAGATTCCCTTCTGTATGTTCTGTATTCATCTTTCATCTGTGAACACATAGACTGCCATTTCCTTTGAAGATCGCTAGTTGTCCTTACGACGGATGAAATGCGTCCGTTCATCGCTGTAGCGACCCGAAGCCACGCATCATGCTTTTTCTTCGTTGTCACATTCGGTCCAAATTTTGAGGAAAGGACAGAAAATTCTTTCTCGTACTCTTGTACAAGTCTTTCTTTTTCAGTCTCTGAAAAGTTCGCCTTTCATTTCTTCACGTCCATGCCGTCCAATGTATGCCACAGCACAACGAATAGTAAGAGGTAGCGTATTACATTAAATTAACTGGCTGGCTGTTGAGTTATTTGCAGACAACATCTTCCATGAGGTAGTATAAGAATCTGTTAATTAAATTGAAAATAATTGAACTGAAAGTTGTTGGTGGTCAAAGCAGCAACACCTTTCAGTCAATTTGTTTTTAAAATAATCAGCAATTCTATAATTATTGCCACTTGAAATTATTGTACGCTTGCTTACAGCAGCGAGAGAGTTAAACCATAAAGCAATTTAGTAGCCTATTATGTACACGTGAGATCCGGAACGCACTCGCAATACTGTAGAAAATAACAGTGGAATGTGACACACTTCCTTAGCAACCAATTCGCGGAGAGTTTAGGCAACACTCTTAACTTTATGCGATACACTTAGTTATGTGAGTCACGTATGACCATTTATGAATCCGAACGTAGGTGATTCACATAGTTAGGCAAGTCACCTAGACTTACGCCGTCATAAGATAAGAAATTTTATGAAAACGGGCCCTGGAGTCTATCTTTAGTGCTTAATGTACTGGCCAAGCACCCCTTCGAACCATTGCGTTCGTCTGGTCTAAAGCATTTGATTCTAAAGGCGGTCTTTCTATTGGCAGCTTCCTCAGCTAGAAGGCGCAGTGAGATCCATGCACTTTCAGCAGAGAGGGTCTGCGTCTACTGCCAAGAGTTTATGTCAAAGAATCAATCTTTGAGATATCCCGGGAAACCGATCATTATACCGAAACTAACTAGGTTTGATCGTGATGCCAGTGTCTGGTGCCCAGTCCATGCTTTGACTAAGTACAAAAGACGGACAGACTCGTTACGGTCGAATGATAGACATCTGTGGATCTGCCATAAGAAGCCATATGGCGCCGCATCCATGGATTGTGTCTCTCGTTGGGTGGTGGAATGCATCCAAACTACCTATGAGATTGCGACTGGGCACCAGGTGCAATGCGCAAGGGCATACGATGTCAGAGGAATAGCCGCCTCGACCGCCCTTTTACAATGGTGTTCCGTTAGAGGACATCATGGCCGTTGCACAATGGCACTGTGAGTCCTCATTTACGGATTACTATATGAGGGATGTGTCAGACTCTGCCAATCCACTCGCCTTAGCTGTTTTGAAACAATAGTTTTTAAATGGCCACACTGATCTGTTTTTGATCCCTTTTGTGGTACTTGAAAAGCAGAATTTAAGGAACAGACATGGTCCGGCGAGTAGATGGTCGAACAAGTGCTTGGTTGAAGGCTCCACGTCTGAAATCCAATAATCATAAGGTAATTCAAGTTTGAGAGTTTTGTATTACGTTTATATTTCATGGTCATTCATTTTATATATTCATGCTCATTCCCAGGCTAATATGTGCAAAGAGCAGTTAACCCTCTTGGCATATTCGTGTTTCAGGCAAGATGCATGTTCGTGAGTTCTCTCCCTTTTCTTAGGAGAAAAAGGGGGGAGGGTGCCAGTGATGCGAATGTGATTCGGTCCCTTTTAACTTGATGGTCCTTTTAGGTCTCCATTTGTCAAGTTTAAGTCTAAGCTCTTTCTCCAAGGGGCAAAAGTAGCAATTGATGGCTTGCCCCTTCCTACCAGGTTACTGTCTAAATCTGGTGTATATCAGAAGTAATAGAATGGTGAGTATTGATCGAAGGAGAATGAAGGAAATTTCAATTTCCCTTTCTCCGAGATATAACAATACTCACCATTCTATTACGGACCCTGCCTCCCAGTCCCACGGAGGCAAGCCATTGGTATCTCTTGTTTGGTGGCTATGCAAACAATATGAGCTTCATGGCAAACGGGTACTCGGCAATTGGGAGCCGAGTACCCGGTTCCAGGAGCCGGTAAAGCTTACTAAGTCTATAGTCCTAGGGCCCAGCTATCCAGGATAGCTTGTATCAGAAGTAATAGAATGGTGAGTATTGTTAGATCTCGGAGAAAGGGAAATTGAAATTTCCTTCATTCTACTACCCTCGCCACTTAGCAGGCTCGTCCATCTCGGATATTATGCAAGTCGCCGGCTGGAGACAGGAGTCCACCGTTATAAATTATTATCTTAAAGTTCATCTTTAATCACGTGTGGTACTAACAATCATGTTGTGTGTTAATTATGCACCTTTTCTCATTTTGCTGACCTGCCGCCTCACGATTTGCTGACCGTCCGTATTAGAGGAGAAAGTTAGTCATATTATAACCTTCAAGATTCAGGTTAATATATGATCATGACGAATTCTGGGGTTATAGCAAATAGTATTTGAGTAGGTAACGTATCTTAGGGGTGAGTATTACGACCCCCAGACTTCACTCCTTTAGGTGGATGTAGTCTAGTGTTATACCCCCCGTGGATATTTACCTCCTCTAATACTGTGGCCCATCTCAATGACCCCTTGTTTCAAATCGCGTCTCAAAGTATTTTTGTTTCTTCGCTGTAAAAATAAAATATGAAGTTTGTGCGCAACGCATTGATTGCATCACCTGGCTAGACCGGGTTTGTATGAAACACAGATTTTGCGGTTTGAGCGGTAATTGATATGAGGCTGGAAGCTCAAATCAAGAGAATGTAGAAGAGGATGAAGTTACATGAGGGTGGCAGAGTCAGCTGAAGTTTTTCCTAATGTAATAGATACTCGGATCTTTATAGCAAATAGTATTAGAGGAGGTAAGTATCCATGGGGTGTATAACACCAGATTACCTCCACCTAAAGGAGTGAAGTCTGGGGGTTGTTATCTCCCTTGTTGGATTAAAAAAATTGGGGTTGTACTAAAAAGGCCTGGTCGGGGGACAACTGTGACCAGAACTGGTCTTTTATTGTCATTTGTATTAATTCGTTTTGGATCATTTAATGTTGATCGGCGTTGCAAAATTGATGCGCAGTAACGCTTGTTTGGTACATAATTTTGGTCTTAAAATATATTTAAGGAAGGTTTTTAATAACGCTAGGACTGTCTTACATGCATTTTGACTACAAAAGTGTGGAATAAACATTATTATATCTTGAGCATATGTGGCCTTCTACTATTAGTATTAATCTAATAGGTGGCCGAGATTTACAAATCCGAGGCCTGTATTGACGTCTAGGGGGCCGAAAATGTATCAGGGCAGAGATCTGTGTGAAGTAGACGCACCCTGTGACAGGATTGTTATTATACACGCTAATCTTAAAAATTTGCTCTTAAAAATATTTTGCCATACAATCTGCTGAGTTAGGGGGCTGGGCTTCTAATACAGAGTTTTGCCATTTTTAAACTGTTAAGAAAGCATTGGAGTTCATATGTCAAAGTTAGGGAGTGGGCTTCTATCAAAGCATGGTCTTCAATTAGGTGAAATACGGTACTTTAATAACAATTCAAATTAATATATACTGTGATTTCTCGACTAAAGGCCGCCCTCGAATATAGGACGCGGTCCCAAATTTGACCAAAATCCACTCAAAAAACTTGTATTCAAGTATAAGACGCTGTTAAATTTAGAAAAATGTACCTTTAAAAAAATCGAAAATTGGTATAAAAAATTACCATCACAGCGTTATGTTTAATGTATAACTAAAAATGATGGTGGAAGATCGTGTATCTTCAATAAAGATCGTTTATTACATCAAAATCAATCTAATTTGGCATAAAATGTCTCCTTGAAAATATACATGTAGAAATCATGTGACAGAAACAAAATGTAATGGCTCTTCTGCATTTGGAGGCGCTGTGTGATCTTATGTGCTAAGAGGAGTTGGTTATCTGGCTCTTTTGTGATTGGAGGCGCTGTGTAATCTTATGCGCTAATGGGAGTTGGTTATCAAACGGGTATGGGAACATTCAGTTCCTGTTGCGCAATGATGATATATAGCAATTTCCGAGTCCAGAATATTTAGATCCGAGTACTCGCTCTAATTAGAATAAAGATCTTTTGCGATTGGAGGCGAATCACGTGATTTATACATGTATCTTTTCTCGATGCCATTTTATGTCAAATTCTGGATTAATTTTAATGTAATAAGTGATATTTATTAAAGAATAAGCAATATTTAGGCATCCCAATTTAATAATTTCACTTACGCTTGGTGTTTTTGGAGTATACATTAAACATAGTCAGCAGGCAGGGC
Organism: Chaetoderma sp. LZ-2023a; assembly: GCA_034401795.1. NCBI lineage: Eukaryota > Metazoa > Mollusca > Caudofoveata > Chaetodermatida > Chaetodermatidae > Chaetoderma > Chaetoderma sp. LZ-2023a. The sequence continues at coordinate 38,991,016 of CM067361.1, forward strand.
GAATTGTCTAGGGTATAATCTGACTTTTTACGAAAAATTTCGACCCAAAAATGTTCTCACGGAATGTTCTCGATTATAAGATGCACCCCCCCCTTTCTAGAACATGTAATTTGATGAAAAAACTGCGTCCTTTAGTCAAATTTTAACGGTATTAAGGCAGGGATAGAAATGTCCATTTGTCCTGTTGCCCGGGGCAACCTGATTTTCAAAAGGGCAACTAAACTTTGGCTGTTAATGGTACACAGGACAACCATGATAAATACTCAGAATAATACTATAGTGTGTTTTTAGCTCACCTGGCCCGAAGGACCAAGTGAGCTTATGCCACGTCGTCCGTCCATCAACTTTTGTTTTAAAACACTACTGCTCATTAACCACTTGGCCAATTTTAACCAAATTTGGTTGGAAGTACCCTATGATTGTAAGTTCCAGAACTTCCATTCAGAATTTTAATTCATCAATTTTTTGGTTGAAAATCTTAGGGCAACCAGTATGTTACAGGGTTCGCACGGGTCATGGAAACCCTAGAAAGTCATGGAATTTGAAAATCTAAATTCCAGGCCTGGAAAAGTAATGGAAAATTGTAATTTTGGTCAAAGTCATGGAAAATGAAAATCTCGCTTAGAAAAAAAATAGAACACATTTTGAATTTTTCACGTTACAAATTCTTACCATCTTACAGCTATGCTTAATCAGTGGTGTAACTTAACTTATTCAGATGACTGCCATCAGGGCAGTCTGGATTTGAAAATGAACTGCCCTGGAAAATGTTCAACTGCCCTGACTCAGCTGTGCTTCAATGATCCTTGGTTAGATGTAAGCCTTTAGTGGTCAAAATATGTCAAGGAAATGTCCTCATGTTGTATGATTTAAAAGAATACAAGAACAATGTTTTCGAAAATTTGCAACTGGACTGTTGGCTCGATAATCGGAGCTAGTCAATTTAATATTAAATTTCACAAATATTTTCTTGGTCGCCAATAGTTCAATGTAATGCTTCATAATTGTCAGCATCACATTCTAGCTGTGGACTGTTACCGACTGGAAATTACAAATACCATTCTAAACACGAAAACTGATCCGATCACGGAATACACGTAGTTGAAAAGTTTACAGATACTTAGCACAATTAATTTGCGGTAATCATTAGTGTAAAATAACAGTAGTACTTAAAGGGATGCTGATCTCATCTCAGATGTTGTATTGTACTGATAGATTATGGCTTATAGATTCCATATCATTCATATCTTGTCACATTCCCTTATCTGTATCACAATTATCTGCTTTGTAATATCACGTAAATGTCAGTGATAGCCACCATTTTGTCTCCTCAAGCGATAGTGTGTGATGTCATGCAAGTGCCAATACATTGCATTCTTTATTATGTAATACTCATCTTGTTCAATATTTTAAAACTAATTTGACTGGAAGTTGTTGCTTCCAGTCAAATTAGTTTCAAACTATTCAACAGCTTACCTGTATGATTGCTTTTATACGAGATTGCCAAACTATAGCTGGCGCCTCTATGACCGAACGTATATACTGAAGTGGGCACGCTAGGATTATTATTATTGGTTGAAAACTAAATCATGACAGCCACCATAGTTTGTATAAATGTACCAATGCTTAGCTACTAAGCCTGAATATCTTTCTTTAGCGGCATGATAAAAAGCGTATTGTTACCTGCATAGTTTATGAGTGGCCTATTACATCACCTACGTAGCTATCGAGAGATGAAGTTAGTTATCCTTTAAGCATTTTCAAACCTTTTCTATTGAGTACATTTTCATGGTACATAGGATCACCGATCGGTTAGATATTAAGAATCCTTCACAACTCTGTATATTAAAATGTAAACATATCAAGAAGTTATTGGTTTGGTTGTTGTCTATCGAGTCCCTGATTACAGATCCTATTCACACCATATCTAGGCTGGTTTTACTTCAGTCTGTTATTGCTAACTTCTCCAGTAGTTACACTAATACCCACTTATACACCTGGGCGGAGAAAGACAATGAGCGATGGTTGCCCATGTTTCCAAGGACGGCAAGATAGTGCACAGCTCAGGCGCGAACATGGTTCTCTGGTTAAATAGCCCTGACGTGCCCGAGTGCTAGCCACTACACCAAGACGTCGTCTTGTAGCGATATTGTGATTATAAAATCATTTATTTATATATTTTCATTTTATCTTTACTCCAATCGCGTGAGTATTTACGACTGTGCATGTTAAAACAACAGCAGAAGCATGTGTACATTAGGAACAGGAACTACACAGTCAGATGAGGTTAGGCTCTGACTACGTACATATATGTTACTCATTTTTAGCATGTCGCTGTAATAGCTTAAAACGGAAAGATACGCATGAGTATCTGTAGATGTTCTTCGAAAATGAGACGTTCGCTATGCCTATGGCCGATGTTATCTTGTCAGCGATTGACAGAATTAAGATTTTAATTGAGAGTAACAATGACAACAATCAATCAGACATCGCATCAAACTATTATACTATGCATGATGTCTGACACCCTGGGTGAGTTAAATCATTGTAGTAGTGTTATAATTTAGCAGAAATTATGGATTTTTTGTTACCGAGTGCATATATGTATATTACTTTATGTTGTCTACTCAAAATCTAACTGCCCATGAGGGCAGTCCATTTATGAGATTGAACTGCCCTCCATGATTTTTAACTGCCCCGAGCAGGAGGGCAGTCATTAAGTTACACCACTGCTTAATGTATACCTTATATCCATCATTGCGGGAGTAATTTATTAATTGGGACCGCCTAAATATTGCGTATACTTTAATAAACATTGTTTATTTCATCCAAATTTTGACATAAAGTGTAGTCACGAAAAAATAGAACTGCTTTATGTATTAGCTTCCGCTATAGGACAAGTTTAAGTCATTACGCATGTAGCGCGAAGACGCTAATATTACTACCCGGGTAGAGATTTACACAGTTGGCCGGGAAAAAATCACCCAAGTGAACAAAACTCTCGCCAGTAAATATACTGCCGAATGCATTTACTGATTAGGTAATAGTGAATTTATTGCTCAACTTGTTTTAAAAACATTATTTTCTGTACATATTTAATATTAATTTGCAATATTGGCATAATTGTGAGGTGGCAAAATCTGTTTTTATTTGAGAGGTCTAATAAAGTTCAGCAGAATGCCTCCAATCACAAAAGAGCTGTAATTTGGCCATCCAACTTAAAAAGGGATCTAACCTCATTTTATTTCTTACATTGTTTTGGGTCAGTTTATGTGAGTTTTATTTTATCATTTACGAATAATACACGTAAGATTTACAAATATTACATAGATTAAGAATACAATTATTACAGAAAATTATCCCACAATATTGGTTATTGCAATACGGTTTCAAAATATTTTGATTTGATTTGATAGGTTTATATACATAATTATGCTCTTTGTCTAGTTACAGTTGTACATAGGATGCCATTATGATAGCTAGCGCTCTTAACCCTTTCACCGTTGAATTCCTGATAGTGATATCTCATTTTCAAGGCAACCATACAAGAAAACTTGTTAGTTGAATACTTTGAAACTAATTTGACTGGAAGCCATTGCTGGCTTAGGCAGCAACAGCTTCCAGTAAAATTAATTTCAAACTATTCAACAGAATAAGTATCACAAAATTTAGTTCTTCAGGGATTGTCTGTGAAAGGTTTAATCTTTAAATCACTCCTATTCGGTCTCCAGCCAACATCCCACAACGCATTGCGCTTACTACTGTTTAACGTTAAACCGGAACCCGTACCAGGAACAGCGTTTTGGTTAACGTTAAACTAGTAAGCGCAATGAATTGTGGGATGTTGGCTGGAGACCGAATATAATGTTGGATCTCTTTAGTTATATATTAATTTTAGATAATTTACGTGGAGGCTCTTGCTGCAATAATTTGCAAATTGGTTTTAAAATATTTAAAAAATAATTTCATAGGTATATTATAGGAATCCTGAAAGGTGTAAAACCCTGGTGTTAAAATTTGGTTGCCCTGCAGTAAAAAGTGGTTAGCCCCTGACTGCAGGAACGTGTAATTTTCGTGGCCTGCGTATGGGTCATAGGCAGTTGCTACAGTACTGATATATATATATATGCTGGAATATTACTCAGAATATTTCAGATGTCAATCTGGAACCATTGAACAAATACAATATTGTACCGTGTTTTATAATAAAAAATGATTTATAATTCCACATTTATCGGTAGCAAGCGCACTGAAGTATGCCAACAATGAGTAAAGTTCCCAATGTTCAAGTTCGGATTATTCTTGAAATGTCCATCATATACAGTAAAGTACTATGACTATATTCGGATAGATGAAATAGACCTATACCAGACTTATTTACGAGTTCTGGCATTCGATCGTCGTAAGCAATTCACCCCGAAACGAGCGTAGCGTACGCTCATTGCAGGGCACATTAGCGATCTTTAATAACACGAAAATCAGGGTTGGCAGCAATTTCCAGGTGCAGGAAATATTGGTAAATACCTTCCCGGGAAATACTCCAAAAAGCGGGAAATACTCCAAAGTGGTAAATTTTAAACTAAATATTATAGATATATTAATCAGAGGGGCTGATATAGATGCCCATATCTAATACAGGTTGGTTGACATATGAGATCAAATAGGCAATATACGCACGTCATAGCATATCTATAACCTTTTCAACTGTACATAGCAGATAGATCACCTACTATTTATTGCACAATGTTGGTGGAATTTTTAGAAACCATTTTCAGTAGAAGTTGCAACACCAACTTCCAGTAAAATAATTTCAAAATATTAAGAAACTTTCACGTCATGAATGGTTTGCTAAAACTGATATACGTACAGTCAATGCATTAGCATGCTGTACATGTTGTGGCATACAATACAAATCCATTATACTGCCCTGAATTCTAAGCCTATCAGAATATTGATTTAAAGTAGAGATCTAAGCTTATCGTAGATTACCAAACTGCTGGTACTGTACATGTACATGTGCATTGTCCAAATATCTAGAAGTATTGTTTATTTAGTTAGCCTTAGCGCTTACAATGGAAAGGCAGCAAGGTGTCTAATTGGGGATTAACTGATTGAGATGACAACACATTTCATTCTGTTATATACGATTATATATACTAATATTATGTACTATTTAGTATTTATATTATTACATGCTACAGTGTGACTGATTGAAAACACAGACTTTCACATTATTTTCAACAGAATTTCAGGTTTAAATAGCAATTACAAATTTAACATTTCTGCAGCTTCAGAATGAAATGTATTCAGTCATCAGCACTAACTCAGACATAATGGCATCCCAGAGAATGAATTAGTTATTTAACCTTTTAACACTCAAATTTGTTAAAGCTAATTTCAATTATCTGATAGAAAATATCTTATTGCAGATCAAAGATATTTTTGAAAACTTTACTACTGGAATGACTGGCTCAGTTATCAAGCCAGTCATTCCAGTGGTAACTTTTCAGAAATAGTCTTCTCTTGGTCTGCAAATGGACATTTATCAAGACCACTGCAGACTAGGGTTGCACGATTTTTCGATTGTTCGATTAATCACGATTATATAATTCAAAATGATCGTGAACGATTATAAAATGAAATAATCGTATAATCGCTATGTTGAAATTTTTGTCAAGACGCTTTTACGCTTGTGAAACTCTGCTCGCGTTACCAATCATAGAAACAAACATCCGGCTATCAGCCGAATGTGTGAATGATTAAATAAACTAAATAAATAACTGATTTGTTTGTATTGACTCATGATTAGTTTTAGATGAATATTGTTCGCTTGGTCACTATTTGTCATTGTTGTTGTAATCACACACGCTTATCCCGCGTTCCCCATTCTCTGAATAGTTATGCGCTAATGGTTTTCCCAAAAAAGTTCTAAAACTGATACCATGGAAATTCAACGCATTTTCTCCTGTAAAAATTCTCACCACCTACGCCTATTTTTTATTTATACCTCAAAACATCACCGGGGAAGTGAAATTATTTGATTTGAGCGCCTAAATATTGCGTATCCTTTAATAAAGGTCGTTTATTACATCAAAATTAATCCACAATTTGATATAAAATGGCGTTGCGAAAAAAATACAATTCACCTGATTCGCCTCCAATTGAAGAGTTTATTTTAGAGCGAGTACTCGGATAAAAATATTCTGGAATTGGGGGACTCGGGAATTTCTATATATTATCATTGCGCGATAGGAACTGAGTATTATACGGATCTGAATAATGGGTACCCGTTTGATAAACTCCCGTTAGCGTATATCTCGCGAGAACACGCCGCATCTCATCGCAAAAGAGCTGCTGGCTCGCTTATGATCATGTCGATAGTCACTTACAGGACGATCGGTATGATCAGCGAACGAAAAGAAGAAGAAGCTGCTGGCTCGGCAACTTAAGAAGTTGGCTATATTGTCTTTCGTAATAATTCAATTTGGATCATTTAATGTTGATCGGCGTTACAAAATTGATGCACATTTTCTCCTGTACTTGTTTGGTACATAAATTTGGTCTTAAAATATATTTATAATAAGGAAGCTATTTAATCACACCAAGAATGTTTTAATAAACTTTATTATATCTTGAACATATGTGGCCTACTATTAGTATTAATCTAATAGGTGGTCGAGATTTACAAATCCGAGGCCTGTATTGACTTCTAGAGGGGCCGGAAATGTATCGGGGCAGAGATCGGTCTGAAGTAGACACACCCTGTGACACGATTGTTATTATCATACACGCTATTCTTACAAATTTTCCTATACAATCTGCTGAGTTAGGGGGTGGGCTTCTAATACAGAGTTTTGCCGTTTTGAAACTGCTAAGAAAGCATTGGAGCTCATATGTCAAAGTTAGGGGGTGGACTTCTATTAGGGCATAGGCTACAATTAAGCGAAATACGGTACCTTCCGTTTTCCATCTAGAAAAATCTTGATACATTCCTTTGTTTGCAATCAGCAACTGGCGTAGTCTGTCCATGTATGTATACCCATGTGCCTAACCCATAATCTTACAATCTACAGTAGCATAATAACGTCCTTTAAGCAGCATTGACGTAGTTAATATAGTTCCTGATTAATCGTATGATCGCGATTATCTTTTTTAAATGATCGCGATTATGAAAAGTGAATAATCGTGCAACCCTACTGCAGACACCATTTTTCGCCGACTTGAGTGCTACAGGGTTAAAGCAAGTACACAGCAATAGGTCAACACCTCAGAAGTAAGTTTACATTGCATGTTCTGACAGTAGTCAAAGCCTTTTACTATTGGATAGGTTTGAGGTAATTGTATAGATCGACTAAAATTAAAGCAGATCTATAGAGTATAGACAGTGATTTACTGTCATATACCCAGTCACTGTACACAACTCTGAAGGACACTTTATCGGGACTGAACAGGGAAAAGTCGAGCCGAGCCGAGAATGGTTCAAGGAACAGTTCACTGATGACAATGATGCGCCCGTTCTCAGGAGACCCCAGGCCATTACTAACACCAATTAAAATGGCAGAAGTTGAGAAGGCACTTAAAGCCCTGAAAAATGGACGTACATCTGGACCTGATGGCATGAGCAATGAACTATTCAAATATGAAAGTGACATTATCTCAAAACTGATCACGCACCTAATCAATTCAGCTTTTATGCACCACCTTCCCATCGATGCTGTACGCCAAGGCACCCTCATCGCACTACCCACGCCCAAGAAGCCACCTGGGCCCCCAGCCAATCTGCGACCTATTGCGCTCCTCAACAACATACGGAAAATCCTATCCAATGTTACTCTATGCCACATCCGAGACAAGATCGATTACTTCACCGGATCATGTCAAAGTGGCTTCAAACGTGGACGCAGCTGCACAGACATTATATGGGCTCAATGCCTGCTTGTGTCGGTAGTCATGTCCAAACACTGGGACTTCCACAAAATGTGCATTGACATGTCACGAGCCTTCGACACAATTAAACGCTCAAAGATCCTAGATGTACATGTGCTACGCCAGGCCAGTTCCAATGAAGATGAGCTATGACTAGTGAGACTACTGCTTACAGACACCAAGCTGAGAGTACGAGTCAAGTCAGTGAAGTCTGTAGAGTTTGAGACATCAATCGCCTCCCCACAGGGAGATGGTCTATCTCCGGTGCTTTTCACCTGCTACCTTCCTGCCGCATTGAAATCTCTGCGGGAAAGTTCCACAAGACCAAACCCCCCAGTGTCAATACTGGGCATGCCGCTAGAGATGGAATATGCCGACGATGTGGACTCCATAGACGAGGAAACGAAACCCCTTGACGAACTTCTCCCAATAGCTGCAAGCAAACTAAAAATTGAGAATCTCTTTATGAATGAATCCAAAACAGAGTTCACCCACATATACCTATAGACAAAGCATGCAACTATAGAAAATGACGACCCACTTCGTGGCGGCGAACCATGGAGGAAAAGTAAAATCCTGGGCTCACTACTACTGACATTTCTGCACGCTGCGTCATGGGGAACATAGCTTTCCAGTCCTTCTGGAAGCTATGGATTCATAGATCAAAGATGCCCTTGATAAAGAGGCTACATTTATACAATGCCACCTGCGTATCTTTGATGCTGTATAACTGTAACAGCTGGGCAGCTCCAGAGGCAGCTCTAGACAAACTTGATCCCTGCCACCGCAAACACCTACGCACCATCGCTGGACACTGATGGCCAGACAGCATAATTTCCAACGATGCCCTATACAAGATGTGTAATACGTCGCCGCTGTCTGTAAAAGTCGCCCAGCAAAGATGGTCCATGTTTGGCCATGTGCTAAGGATGCCAGAAGAGACATCAACACAGAGAGCCTTGGAATTTGCCATACTCGGAGCCAGCAAATACAAATCCAGGTGAGGACGTCATTGCATAAATCTGCTAAGCGTGCTGGTGACCTCAAGAAAGCAGGACTCGGTACACTCAAGTCAAGAATGAACCTGAGGAAGCTAAGGATTTCGGCTGAGGACAAGACATAGTGGGCAAAAGCGAAAAAGGACTGATTGCAGTTATAGGATATTTCTACTACTACAGCCGCAGAATACAGTAATCATACATACATACCCAGTCATACTTCATAAAATTATAATGGAATCTCATTGGATGTTCAGTTTTGTCAGATATAGTGTTGCATTAGCAGTTATAAGAACATGTTTCCTTGTGCATAGGTTTGCAACTTATGCATATGTCACTAGATGATATTTACTAATGCGTGTCTGTTTTCTTAAGCATGATAAACAACCATGAGATTAAATATATAAACTTGCCACCTGATATATGAGTATTTCCCAATATTTCCCGGTATTTCCCAGTGTGTCTCATTGCCCTGTATTTCCCGGGAAATTGCCAACCCTGATTTTTATTATAGAATTCATTATCCCTTATCAGAAAAACTGGACTAAATACCAATGAAGCATTCTTTTAACTAGTACAGCGGTATACCCTAATTAGTCCCCCCCCCCCGACATCGTCGACTGGGACTATAGAAATGGGTCCCGTCCATGCGTACATCCGTCCGCATTTAATTTCCGTTCAGTAACTTCACTTATGTTGAATGGATTCACCTCAAATTTGGAATGTCAACTTATGACAAGACCTCGGTGGGGATTGTATATTGGCGAAATGTGTCCATATCCACCAGAGTTATCCTCCTTGATTTCTTGAAAAATTGTAAAATATGTTGTTTCCTCTCGATAACTTCAGTTAGCTTTAATGGATTCATTTCAAATTTGGAGTATCAACTCCTTATGACAAGACCTCGGTAGGGATTGAATATCGGTGAAATATTTCTGGATCCACCAGAGTTATCCTCTGCTTTCTTAAAAAATTGTAAAATATTTTGTTTCCATTTGATAACTTCATTTAGCTTGAATGGATTCATTTCAAATTTGGAATGTCAACTTATAACAAGACCTCAGTAAGGATTGTATATCCGTGATATGTGTCCAGATGCATCAGAGTTATTCCCCTTGATTACACAGGATAAATTAAAGGTGTCTTACGTGTATGACTAAGAATGCTATGTCCCCGTTTTGCATGTTTTGTTTAAGTCCAAAAGTGACAATAATATTTGTGTAACAGATGAAAATCTAATGAGAAGTGACCTCTACTGTTGGTGAGAACTGGTGGCTTAATTTGTCTGATCATTTTGTTCAAATTGTAATAGATAGCCTGACCACTTCCATTAATAGTATACCTTTCCAATTTATCCATCCATCATATGAGGTCATAATCAACTGCGTGATGTGTAGGATGACATCATAGTCATGACATCATGAATGATTCAAAATAGTCCGTATTTAACGCTTAATAGTCTGACGCGTTGTGCGAATTGTATGTCTACCATTCAATAAACATTCTGTTGAATATTTTGAAACTAATTTGACTGGACGCTGTTACTGCCATAGGCAGCAACAGCGCCAAGTCAAATTAGTTTCAAAATATTTAATATTTAACAGCTTACCTGTATGGTTTTCTGGAAATTGACAGTCAGAGAGTACAGCGAACGAGCGATCCCAACATGATCGATGTGTGGGGCGGAGCTTAGTCGGTGATGGGCGGGGCATAGCTAAAACTGGTCTATTATACCTGCCTCGTGCATCATGGATACCGAAATGTTACTCCCGCAGTTTTACTCTCTTCTCCTGGGTACAACTTAGATTGAAGAGCAAAACTGCTGAAGTACATGTATGTATTCTAGTACCTACTCGAGGCTAGCCACCTGTCAGCAAGGGTAAGTCGAGTAGGTCACGTGTTTGCATTGATGTCAATATAATTTACACACCGGGTACATCTACCCTCAGGTAGATAATTTACCCTATAGTAGGTGCAAGAGTTTTTTGCCTAAAGTTGGTCTATGACATTAAGGTCACAATGTCAAAGGTCAAGGTTTTCTGAGCTGTGATCTTTAGCAGCAATAAAGAGGAGGGATGAAATATATTTAATTCAGCGGAATTCCTTTTGTTTTATACATGCAGATGTACAAATGTATATGATTTGCTTTTTTTTAGCGAGGGTTCACTGTATGTGCATAAATTTATATTTCAGGTATCACAGATTTCGCAGCACCTCGACTTAAAACATTTATGAAATATGCGCGAGTTGAGCTGAAGCCTCCGTCACCATCTGAGTTTGGTGAGGTCCAACTGGCTTTTAAGAATCTGATTGTGTCAGCTAAATCTGGGAAGTACTTGCAACTCACTGTCAAGGTATAAACATAGGAAAGCCCCTGATTTTTAGCTCACTTGGGTGAGTTATGCAATCGCTATTTATCTGCCTGTTGTATGTCAACTATGGATGAATCCAGTTTATTGATCAATCATGACGTCATAATCAACTACGTCACATTTAGGCTGATGTCATAAGCAATTACGTCATGAATGGCATCATTAAGTCTGTCATAAACGCTTAATAGTTCGTCAAGTTGTTTGTATTATGTCTAAAGTTACTATACACATGCATTTGAATATTTGAAAATAATTTAAACCATAGGGAGCAATATCACCCTGTCAAATTAGTTTCAAAATATTCAACAGTTTACCAGATTAGTATAGTTTTCTGGAAATTGAGATTCAGGGAATTCAGAGATCGATCGATCCCAACACAGGCAAAGTGTTGGTGGCGATTAGTTAAAGATGGGCAGGGCATAGCTAAAACTGGATTCATCCATTGAGGCATGTTTTGCCATGCGTTGATGGATTAAAACCAAATTTGGCAGTTACGTTCCTTTAGCCCTTACCACTCTGATGTCAACATTCTATCTTTTAATTGTGCCTGTAGCAAAGAAACTGGTGTACATTTTCAAACAATTTTCGTGAACGATGTTGCTGTCTACGACAGCACCATCTTCCACCACATTTGTTTAAAAATGAACATCCCAGTTCATCTTTTAATTTAATTTGAAAATTTTGACATCAGAGTTTGGCAATATCTATTTGGGCTATAAATATGAAGCGGCTTCTTCAAATAGCGGTGTTATATCCCTTGTTATATATTTAAATTATTGAAACCTATGGCAAAAATATGTTTGTCACATTTCGTCATTTATCGATGGATTAAAACCAAATTTAGCAGATATGTTCCTTCAGTCAAATATGTATTTAAATTATGAATATAAAGAGAGCACAGCTTTAAACAAGGACCATAACTCTGGCTCATTAAGACTAAGCTATTGAACCCTATGGGGAAAATACATTTGTTTCGTCAATTGTTGATCTTGATGGATTAAAACCAAATATAGCAAATATGTTCCTGTCTGTTTGCACTAAATATGAAGAGGCCATGACTTGAAACAAGGGCCATAACTATAGTTCTTTAAGGCGTCTTTAAAGTTCTTGTGTCCCATTAAATATAGACCCTTTTGCACGAGATATGAGATGCCTGTTTAATTTACCCAGCATGCTATGCTACCCAGTATGCAATGCTACCCAGGGGCAAATTTCCTAACTCCGTACTCATTGTAACTATTGGACTCCATATTCGTTTACTCTATTGTCTGTATAGGTCAGGATTTCTCAAACAAAACCAGCCCACCTGCACGTGCATTATAGTCATTTGTCCTCCAGCTTTGGAAGCGTATGCTTGTACGTAGGGCGTATTCACGGCAGTGCATTCGACAGCTTGCGTTTCAATACTGTTCAGCACAAGTGTCAATTTCCAGAAAATTAGAGAGCTTTTATGTATATTTTGACAATAATTTGTGTCAAAGTTATTTCTATCAATGACCGCAACAACAGTCAGTAAAATTATTGTCAAAATACTTATTAGGTAATGCGATTACTACCTGGTACAGATACTAATTTGAATGAAAAATGTTGCTACAATAGCTTTCATTCTATATATTCTAAAATAATCATCATAATTTTAGTCGACTCGCTACGGATTTGAATATTAATTTGACTGTAAGTTGTTGATTTCTAGGGCACCAACAACATTGTCGAATTATTATCCACACACATGCAATCAAACTATTACTATTTAGGTAAAGTGAGCATAGGCCTATATACGCTTTCTCGCCAAGAATGAATGATTAGCCAATTTCTGAACGTATGTAGCAATACGATCTAGCAACATTCTTCTGTTACGATACTGCGTAGGTATGGTTTTATTTCAGATTTTATTTCGCAAATAGATAAAATTAATGCAGATTTATACAATCAATGTTATATATTATGATATATCCTTAAAAAAAAATTATAAAACCGGATTTTTAAGCATACACAGTTGTACGGTTATCAAATTATGTCACCGGTTTTCGAACCGTCATGCTTAATAATCTGGAGACGGTTCAAAATCCGGATAACCGCACAGCCCTACTGTTGACTGAAATTTATGATGATTATTTTAGAATATATAGACTGAAAGCTGTTGCAAAAACAATTTTCATTCAAATCTTTAGTAAATATGTAGCATGCAGTAATTGCATTACCTGCTAATTATTTTGACAATAATTTGACTGAATGTTGGTGCTGTCATTGATTGCAACAAGCGTCATGCAAATTACTGTCAATGTACAGTGTATAAAAGCCCTATTTTCTGGATATTGACACACTTTCTCTGAACAGTATTGAAATAGAGACTCGTGAATACACCCTACGTGCATGCTTACGCTTCCAGAGCTGGAAGACAAATGACTATTAGCACGTGCAAGCAGGTTGGTTTTGTTTTGAGAAATCCTGGCTTGTTAAGACAATAGACAAAACGAATATGACATCCAATAGTTACAACGATTATGGAGTCAGGGCATTGCATGCTGGGTAGCATTGCACGCCGGGTAGCATAGCATGCTGGGTAAATTGAACGGGCAAGAGAAGACTATTTTAGAAATTTTACCACTGGAATGACTGGCTCGATAACCGAGCCAGTCAGTCTAGTGGTAAATTTTCAAAAATAGTCTTCTCTTGGTCTGCAAATTTACATTTTCTTTGGAAAAATTGAAATTTTCTTGAAAAAAATTGAAGGCTTAAAGGTTAACTTCTATTCTTCTAACTTTCCAAAGTTGTATTGCTAAGATAGAAACGACATAAAGTAAGATTATTTCTCAAATGTACACCAGTGTTTCTTTCCAGTAGTGCCTCTGAAAGAGTTAAATCTTTGATACAGGATGAAACGGGTTAAGTATCAATTAACTGAATAATCGCAATTCGCAACTGTATAAATTTCATAATCGTGCAAGCCTACATGTACATGTAGTACGTGGTCACACCTTTTCCTACGTTAAAATTTCAACCAAATTGGAGCAGTAGTTGCTGAGGTATCCACAGATCCAGAATTTAATCTGATCCGGTTCCGGGTTCTTTTAGCTAGATCACGGCCAACCTCGAGATATCCTCTTGAACCGCAAGTTCCTTCATTGTGTTAAAGGTTGAGTAAAATCAGATCAGTAGTTATTTAGATACAGCCCGAAGTAAACTTTTATTACTGACTGACTGATTAACCCTTTCATGTCTGAATTTGGCAAAAAATCTTAAGTATTTCCTTATTGAATGTTCATTTGCAGGCCGAGAGTATTTTTGAAAATTTACCACTGGAATGGCTGGCTCGGTTATCACCAGTCATTCCAGTGATAAATTTTCAAAAATAATCTCTTGGTCTGCAAATGGACATTTCTCAATTAACTGTAGAAGCCGTTTATGGCCTAGTTGAGTTCAGTGCTTATGATCATGTCGATAGTCACTTACAGGACTGGCGGTATGATCAGCGAACGAAAAGAAGAAGAAGTTCAGTGGTTAAATTAATTTATGGGGTTAAGTGATATCGACCAACTATGTTAAACCTTTCTCCAGGAGTAAGCTATAATATACATGTAAGGCTTAAATCGACTGAATCCTTTACCACTGAAATGACTGGCGTGGTTATCGAACCAGTTATTCCAGTGGTAAATTTTCAAAAATGGTCTTGTTCTGCAAATGATCACATCAAGAGCACTGTAGAAGCCGTTTTTGACTGACTTGAGTGTTAAAGCTGCACAAAAGAGTAAGGCAGCTTAGGGCAGGCTTGCACGATCACATGATTAAATCGAAAATCGCGATTGTTTTGAATCGTGAATTTATATGATTAAAAATTAAATAATCGAATAACTGTGAATATTTTCTATTGCATAAAATATTTCAAAACCTAACTTTTAATTACTTTTTAATGCGATCGATCATGAAAAAAATGACATTTTTCATTAAAAAATTTTGCTTATTGAAAGTATGTCCATGTGCAGGGCAAGAGAAGACTATTTTAGAAAATGTATTACTGGAATGCCTGGCTCGAGATTCGAGCCAGGCATTCCAGTTATACATTTTCAAAAATGGTCTTCTCTTGCCCTGCAAATGGACTTTTCTCGTCATTGATATTCTTTTGTTGTTTTCTTGGTAATTTGTATCCAAGCTGATTAATCGAGTAATCACGATTATTTTTTAATAATCGATCGCGATCACTCAAACGCAATAATCGCACAAACCTAGCTTAGGGCCAAGGTTCTTGGAGCTCTTACTTACACTGCCAAATGTTTAAAAATTGACTTTAAACTGCCCCCCCCCCCCTCCCCTTCAAATAAAAGTTTTAGTTTGCTAATGATAAGTTTTATGTGTAAAAATCTGAATTACCAGATGGTTCTTTGGAAGTCCAGTTGATATAGGTGTATGTAGGGTTCGTACTGGTCATGGAAATCCTGGAAAGTCATGAAGTTTGAAAATTTAAATTCCAGGCCTAGAAAGTCATTAAAAATCTGTGTTTTTTTTATCTAAAAGTCATGGAAAATGATAATCATGTAAAATAAAAAGAAATCTTTATAATAAGGAAAAATTAGTTCCCTCCGAGACATTCCGGACAGGTAACTAATTTTTCCGTATTATGAATCATCCTGGGATCGGGACCAATTTTTTCGGAAAAAAAAGAAAACTGTTGGCATAGAATACCTGCGTGCAATAAAAATTACGGTAGACGCTTATCAAAATAAGGCTGTGGCTTGGTTGTTGCAAGAGGCAATATTCAGACATTTTGCCGAATAACTCAGATCTTATTTTTGGAGCTATGTCGTAAACAAATCTTGTAGATATTAATTCTTGGAGGTCATAGAATTGGTTAATTTTGGTCTGGAAAAGTCATGGAATTCAGGGATTTAGATGACCCTTTAGCTATGACTTTACAAGTCATGCCCAAATGAAATCCGCCCATATTAGTGAGCCCAAATTAAAATCCTGGGTGATAAGAACACTAATTATAACTGATTTACAGTCAATTAAATACTCAGAGATGGATGCTGTGTCATTTTATGGCCATTCCGAGGTCTTTATAGTGCTATTAAAACTAAAATGGCTCAAAATCAATCTCTGAGATTTCAAAATTGTCTAGTTTCTGGGAGCATTGATGGAATCATGACCAGATAGGTGGTGTGCTCAAATGGGGTAAATCTAAAGCCCTGGAATTTCAAACACAGAAAGGTGTATGAACCTTGTGTATGTGTGCGTGCGTGCGTGAGTGCATATTCGTGTGTACCGTACGAGCCAGTGTACATCTACAAGCTTTATATTCACATTTCTCTGTTTACAGGAAAGTGCTTTGAACACATTAATCTTCATAGAAATCATGATGTGGTTTTGTGTGGGAGAAATTATCGGCAGGCGAAATTTCATTGGTTATTACATACCAGGAGCAGTCCATTACGATCCAGTGATTTAACACCAGCTAGTTAATAGACAATTTGTTTATAATTCTTAATATTATTATACCGTAATTAAAAATTTAACTATAAATTTCTTCTCTCTCGGGTTTAAATTAAATTAGTCAGGAGGCAAGGGGAGATAACCCTATAGTATTCACTGGTATCAAAGGATGAAACTCAATGGCTTGAGGTGATGAAAATGTATTTTCTAAAACTATTCACTCATATGACTGGTCACATGGAGATAGTCATTCCAGTGAACAGTTTTCAAAATTATATATTCCAACATAATATACTAGATTCATTGGGGTACATATGCGTAATGATGATTGCATCTTATCTTAGTTTACAGTAGCTTATTCAGACCATATATTATCCATATATATATATATATATATATATATATATATATATATATATATATATATATATATATGTGTGCGTGTGAAAGATATTTAGTGAGTATCAAAGAGAAAATGTTGCCAAATAAAATAAAATACAACAATTGTATTGCCTTATTTTTATCAATAATCGTTGCCTTATAGGTCGCGTGTCCAATTAAATAGTGAACATTTGCACGAGATATGAAATGCCTGTTAACTTCTCTGCAATTTACCCTTAAATTTGCTTGGGAAAATTTCAATTTTGACAGTGAAAATTTCCTTTTGCAGACCAAGGGATTATTTTTGAAATTTATTGGATTGACTGGCTCGTTTATCATTTCCAATTTATTCATCCATCATTTGACGTCATGATCAACTACATGACGTGTAGGATGATGTCGTCATTACGTCATGAAGGACTATTTAGTCCGTCCTTAATGCTTAATAGTCTGACATGTACAAATTATGTTTTTACCAAAACATTCTGTTGAATATTTTGAAACTAATTTGACTGGGTGCTGTTACTGCCATACGCAGCAACATCACCCAGCCAAATTTCTTTTAAAGTATTTAGCAGCTTATCTGTATAGTTTTCTGGAAATTGATGGTCATGGAGTTCAGAGATCGATCGATCCCAATGCTGGAACTTAGCTACAGGTGGGTTAATTTTTTCGGTGGCCATCTTGAATCTTGAAAACGCTACTCCTTATTAGCCGCTTGGCGGATTTCAACCTAATTTGGCTGGAGGGACCCTATTGGGGTAGGCTTCAGAACTTGTATACAGAATTTGGATGGGTTAATTTTTTCGGTGGCCATCTTGAATTTTCTGAAAAATTGCGGGAAATCTGAATGCCCTAACTATGAATTTCATGAAAACTGTTGAATATTTTGTAATTATAATTTGACTAGGTGCTGTTGCCTAAGGCAAGAACAGCGCCCACTCAAATTAGTTTCAAAATATTCAACAGCATCTTTATTAAATAGCAAAGAATTACAAAGACATACAATTCATACAACGTGTCGGAGTATTTGAGATTTGATGACGGTCTATATGGAACCCTTTGTGACGTAATGGTTGTGACATCATCATACACGCGCTGAGCTGATTATGACGTCATACGAGGTCAGATGATGAATGGATACTCTGAAAAGGTGAATTGTCCTGAAACTGGGATTCTGAGAATTCATTGTTTAAAATGATAAGTTGATTGTAGCACGCATACAAAGTGTCTCAGCTATGATATGCAGATGTACCTTTTGAAGGATTCACATTTATAATTTTGGGTATGGTCTTTTTAATGCAAAAACTCATGATTTTTGTCAATTTTCTCTTAAACACCATATCATTCAGAATCGCTTAAAATAATTTAATGAAACTTGATATATGTCTCAGTTATGATACACAGATGTGCCTTTTGAAGGATTCACCTTTATCGGTCCAAGATTTTGTGTGAAAATGGGCTTGTTAATGCAAAAAACCAACAATTTTTGTCAATTTTCTCCTAAGCACCATATCATACAGAATTACTTAAAATAATTTAATGAAACTTGGCAGGTGGCTTCTTTATGTGAAAATGGACTTGCGCTATAGTAATCACCGCGTCTCTCTGTCCGTCCGTCCGTCCATCCTTTTGTCTGTCTGTCCGTCCACAAAATCTCGTAAACAGCATATCATACAGAACTGCTTAAGATAATTTAATGATACTTGGTATATGCCTCAGTTTAGATACGCAGATGTGCCTTTTGAAGGATTCACCATTATTGGTCCAATATTTTGGGTGAAAATGGGCTTTTTAATGTAAAAACTTTTTGTCAATTTTCTCGTAAACAGCTTATATCATACAGAACTGCTTAAGATATTTTGTTGAAACTTGCTATATGCCACGCTTAAGATACACAGATTCACCTTCATAGTCAAATACTTTTGCTTTTGCTTTAATTAGTTTCATTTTTTGTTGTTTTTGTCTTTAGTGTTATGAAGGCTTTGAAAAAAATTGCTATTTACTACATAGAAAAAGGTGTTTTCAGTGGTTGTGGGGCCCTCTGAGTCAAACAACGTTTTCGAGTTACTGTGACAATTTTGATCAAACTTGGCTAACCCGTCTTCACAGAAGATAGATTGGAAAATTGTTCCAGTGGCCATCTTGATTTGTTCATGGGTTTTAAAGCTGAATGCCCATTATGAAATTAAGCAATGTTTTAGTAAAAAATATTACCGGTAAGTGAATTAATTATTCATGTTTCCAATTTGCATCAGCTAAGCGTCCGCCATATTGTTTTACGTTTTGTGCCGGCGATTTTCTGTTCCCCACACCTCCAACCTAATAAAAGGGATTGTCAAATCTAAATCCATCCCCAGTCACTTCTTGATGCCTCGTCTGTACCCAATATCAAAATTTAAAAAATAAAATACAAAGAAATCATGAACTGGCGATACAAGAATTAAATGAGTTTATAATTACACTCTTATCTCATCTAGAAAAAATATCGATTCAACATTGGAAATAAATGTGTAGTTATTCGCTACACCTATTCCACTTTGCATGAACTCCAGGACATTTTGAAAATGTTAACAATGCTGATGCCATCCATACGGAAACCCTTTCGAGCGCTTGACATAATTATCTCAAGCACTCAAGATTTTAAGTCCAGCACTTGGCATATTAAGTCGACATTATCTCGAGCTCTCAAGATGTTAAGTCGAGCTCTCAAGATGTTAAGTCCAGCACTCAGCATATTATGTCGACATTATCTTGAGCGTTCAAGATATTAAGTCGAGCACTCGGCATATTAAGTCAACATATCTTGAGCTCTCGATATAGGATCTCGAGCGCTCCAGATAATTTTAATACCGCAGGATCTTACTACCATATAGGCGAGCTGCAGTATACACTACATCTGCAGCAGTAACAGCAGCGACAACGGCAGCAGCAGCAGTAGCGGCGGTGGTAGTAGTAGTAGTAGTAGAAGCACTACCAGCAGTAACAGCAGCAGCAGCAGTAGTAGTAGTAGTAGTATCGACAATAGCAGCACTACCAGCAATGGCGGCACTTTCAGGTGATGTTCATGGTTTCTTTATATTATCAGTAATATTGTCATTAATTTACTAGGTAGTAAGTTGATAATTATATTTTTTAATGAAAACAAACTTAGCATAAACTGTTTGATCATTCTTCTATTAAAGCACACCACTTGGTACTGCAATATCTTTATTTTATAAAGAACTCTGACTCGCTGTCAATCAATGCGTTCGTCCATTACTCTGTCTGTTCTTCTTGCACCGCGTGTAACAATACATGAACATGACGACTTTACTTTGATAACATAGGTTCTACTGGAAGCTTAATTATTAAACTTGAGAGATATTTCTTTGGAAAAACCCTTCATTTTTACGCATATCTGTTTACCAGCCCGTCTGTACGTAGACCTGTTCATCTTGCTGGGCATGTGTAGATCCGTGTATATTTCCGCTTGTCTTTAACATCCTAAGTTCTCCTCAGAGCATGTTGAAACATCAAATGTGTGTTAATGTGGAATCCTTTTATTGTTTGCACAAAGCCGTCTGTCAGTCCCTCCTTCCGTTCCTCTTGCCTAATTAACATCAAACTTGTTATTCCAGATTTCACACGTCGAGGATTGCCCTGTTTGGGAAACCCTGATAATATTAATGTTGATGAAAATGGGGATGATAATGCTAGCAATGACGATTTTGATGGTGGTTTATCAACGTTCAAATCTGAGCTTTAAACATTATTACAGAATACAATTGATGGGGGGTTGCGGGGTGGTGGTTGAGGGGGCGTAGATGGGTTGTTCATTCGGCAATTGTGGAATTGCTCTGGAGGACTATACATACTTTGATTGGATAAAATGATCCTCGCCCCAATAAAATTAAGAACACGACGTTGTAGTCAGGCATCATATTGCATAAAATATGGTCCTGTGGGAATTTTGTGATGAAAGCAAGCAAATAGTCTAGATGTATTAAGGCGCCTTCAGGGAATATGAAAATGCATGTTGGCAGTCTGGGAATTTGCTCTGGTGATAGTTATACATTTTTTCCCGAAAGGACCTAAACATGCAGATCTTTTCGGCATGGTTTTATAGCATATTAACTGAATACATCCATCCATTAAATTTTGTGCATTTTATTTCAACCATTGACAATGCTTATCAGAATATTAGATTCTAACATGAATTTCCACACTTTAATCAACGTTTACCACGCATCTGAACATATGTGCACTGTTTTGATGTCAAGAATCGGATCACTGTTATTGTAAACAATCCTGGAAACTAAATTTACTGTCACTTATGCCTTAACCTAGGTGTAAACTCTGCTCAGTCCAATTTGAACCCAAATATATACACTTAGCACATTGCAGATATATAGTAAAACCCGCTCAAGAAACCACTTACTCCTTTGGTGCCAAAGAATGGCAGTTCATTGTCATATGGTTGAAAGGCCACACGACATGAATAACCACTGGGCTCCAAACGGTATGTTGTAGCCTATTGCAATTTACGTGTAATACGAGACCATCTAGCTGATCATTTCACCAATCATATACAGGAAAAATATAGAAAAAGGGAAGCAGTGCACCTCATATTTGACAAGTATTATGTTCCTAGGGAATTAAAAGAAGCTACCCATGACAGACAGCAACACAGTCAGCCTGCAATATCAGCGGATACAATGATGATAGAGAAAGTTCCCATGAAACGGTTCCTGTCGGACAGTAAGACAAAAATGGAGCTGACCTGCTTCCTGGCTGAGATGTTAGAGAAATCGTGTGTAAATAATAAGCACATGGTTGTGGCATGGAGGTGTCAGTACAGATGAATGCATGCGTATATGAGCTACTTACAAAATAATCAGGAGGAAATTGATACAAAGATACTACTGCATGCGAAAGATGCAATGGTTTGTGGGCCTTCTACTATCAGCATTATCTGACCATATACTGACGTTTTCATCTTGGCTCTTCGATGATATCCAGAATTATGCAAGGACACCAACTTTGTAACTGGCACTGAACCATTCCACTGAAGCCCATATATGAAGTACTTTGACAGAACAATATAACAGCATTACCTGGACTCCATGCAATCAGTGGTACCGACAATACAATAGGCTTTGCTGGAAAGGGAAAGCTTGTGTTCTGAAGGTGTTTCGAAGAAGCCAATGATGATATAACACTGCCACTTACATGCCTTGACCAAATATTAATTCCTAGTGTTGACATGTGTACAGTTATCGAGCATTTCATTTGCACCCTGTACTTGCCTCAAACTCAGATGTTAAAAGTGGAGAAGTTGAGGCGGTGACTGTTTAACAAGAAGTAAACAGAATTGGAAAGACTTCGAACCTACACATGATGCACTATATGTACATCAAACGATCCTACGAGCCCACAATGACAAGAGTATGGATGGAAATTAGAAGATGAAATGTGGGTTCCAGTTATGACAACGCAACTTCCAGCGCCAAAGGCTGTTAGTTAAGTGTGACTGCACCAAGACAAGGTGCGAGACGGCAAGATGCGCCCTTTGGAAGGCAGGATTGAGGTGTACAGACATATGCGGCTGTTCGGACATGGGGAGGCATGTGAAAACGGTGAGAAGAATAGTCTGGTACACGGTGAAGATATGGAGGATGACTTGGTGGAACGAGATGATGACGACTATGATATTTTTATAGGAATTGGTCCTATCGTAAAGTACTTGTCAAAATTAAGTGTTGAGCAATTGGTTGTTGTAGTTGAACAAAGTAAATGTACATAGCTTGTAATCACTATCTCCTTATAACCTTCTGTTCCATAGATTCATACAAATGTGTGATATTCGCATATCCATCCATCAAAAGATGTGAACTGATATATGGCCTTACACTGGTGAATATTTACATTTTTTCTCAAAATTGTAATTTTTTGGGTGAACTCTGTGCTGTCACTTTCAGATTATTAAACATTTAGTTGACCCATATCAATGGCTATGGTCACATTGATTGCTGTATTTTTAATTTTCCTATGAATATTAACGTAATATATGCATTGCATAACCAACCTATTTCTGGACAATTTGCGAAAAATATCACTTTAGACGCCATCACGCAATGGTGTGATTGTAATAGAATCATTACAAGAAATCTAAAATCTTGACCCATGTCAGAATCCATAACAAAATGGGATCCATTCCTTCATCATTGTTCCATGTACAACTCGTCCACGAAGTTTGATTCGAATAATTTCGTTAGACTGCATACACATATATAGATGTACTGGCATGGATGCATATCCTCGTTTCAACCATGGTGAGTTAGATAATAACTCATAACTGACATCTGAACAAATTCCCCAGACTGCCAACATACTTTTTATTGTTACTTAAGGTAGCCTAAAGGCAGATACGTGAGTGGCTTGCTTTCATCACAAAGTGCACACAGGACTTCACTTGGGCCCTGACTATCGGCACATACTGCCTAAATGATGACATTTCAGTGACGGGCTTTCTATTGATTTAAATTTGGTAAAGAATGACAAATATTCTCATTGGCTAAAAGGGGCGGTAATTCTCATTTAAGCACACCCCAAGAAAATGACTGGAGAATATTAGTGAGAAATAGACACCATCCAGCCGACAAACCTAGCGAGCAACTGATGGGTCGACTCACGTGACTGGATGATAGCCTGAATGACTGAGTGATCACGGAGATGACATAATGAGTGGTTGGTGTTGGTGTTTAGGTGAGTGGTTGGCCCAGTGTCCGAGTGACTGAGTCAGAGGCTGTGTGGGTAAGAGGATGCATGACAAAATCGAAATTTTCATTGATTGTCACATGTCCGGCAAGATGAACGGATTGAGAGACTGACAATTGCCTGGACGGGATGGCGCAAACAAAAACGGCGTCCATGCAGGATAATCAAGACACATTTTGATGTTTCATTAATACTCCCAGTAGAACTTAGGTTATCGAAGAAAAACTTGAATATTCACCAATTTACACATAGACTGTTATGCGTAAAATAGAAGGCTTCCCCAACGAGGCATAATCGACATATCTCTGAAGTTTTATCAATAAACTTCTATGCAGTAGAATCTAAATTATCGGAGAAAAAAAAATCCAGCAAGATGAACGGAGGGCCCTTTAATGAACGGGTAGACTGATAGACACAAAAAACCCATAACGCTTCTTCCAAGATTCAGAATCAACGTATCTCTAATGTTTTATCAATAAGGTCCCAGCAGAACCTAAGTTGTCTTCACACACCCTTCAAGATGAACCGACGAAGTGATGGGCGAATGCATTGGAAGGTGGATTGTCGTAGTCCTTTATCAAATGATAATATGTCAGTACCAAGGCTGTGCACGTTTTTAGAAGAATAATCAAACAGTTTATTCTCTTAAAAAATATAATTATCAATCTAGTATTTAATAAATTAATCACACTATTAGACCCACTAATAAAGAAACAACTAAGACCTGGTACCGCTGCTGATACTGCTGCTGCTGCTTCTACTGCAGATACTGCTGCTATTACTGTTGCTGTTGCTGTTGCTGCTCCTCATACTACTACTACTACTACTACTACTACTACTACTACTACTACTACTACTACTACTACTACTACTATTACTACTACTACTGCTGCTGCTGCTGCTACTACTACTACTACTACTACTACTACTACTGCTGCTGCTGCTGCTGCTGCTGCTGCTGCTGCTGCTGCTTCTACTACTACTACTACTACTACTACTACTACTACTACTACTACTACTACTACTACTACTACTACTACTACTACTACTACTACTACTACTACTACTACTACTACTACTACTGCTGCTGCTGCTTATAATACTACTACTACTACTACTACTACTACTACTACTACTACTACTACTGCCGCTGCCGCTGCTCCTACTATTGCTACCATTACTACTGCAACTGCTGTTGCCTCTGCTGCTACTACTACTGCTGCTACTACTACTACTACTACTACTACTACTACTACTACTACTACTACTACTACTACTACTACTACTACTACTACTACTACTACTACGGTTTGATCCCCGATCGGGGAAATGATGATCAACAAAGTAAACTAATGGGTGCACTCCATAGGCAGGGTTAGCACAGAAATTGAAGTCATCACGGTGCCAGTGCGTTAAAAACTAAGCAAAACTACTACTGTCAGTGTTGCGATGGAGACCAGGTGAGGGCATAGCATACACACCAGATGGGGTGCATCCAAAAGATAGTCTCATATGAATTCGCCAGTGTATCAGTATATCTGACATGTGAAAGCTGGTCCACTAAATCAAGATACCTGTCTTGGCGTGGTGGTACAGTGGAAAGATGTCTGGTTGCTGATGCTATGCGGAGTTGCAGGATGGCGGTTCGATCCCGAACTGGGGAAATGATGATCAATAAAGTAAACTAACGGGTGCACTCCGTAGGCAGGGTTAACACAGAAATTGAAGTCATCGTGTTGCCAGTGTGTTAAAAACTAAGCAAAACCACTACTACTACTACCACCACCGCCGCCGCGGCCACCTCCACGACGACGATCACGAATCATGTGTACGGGATATATGATTGGTCACAAAGAAACATTTGGTGAAAATGTTGGTTCCAACAAGCTGGTTGCACGCCACATGGGCCAACATGTTGGTTCCAACTTGTTGACTGAACATTTTGGGTGAAAATAGGGCACTGTTCTAGTTTCCTGCCAACTTTTTTTATTGGAACCAATTTGTTGGTTAGGGGTGCCACGTGACCCAACATGCTGGAACTGACTTATTGGGACCAAATTGTTGACCCATGTAGCATGGTCTAAATATTCCAATGATTGTAAATTCTCACTAGATCGGAAAATTCTCCTAAACTCCTTGGATTTACAGGTGGTTGGGCTGATGCATGTATCGACAATCACAACTGATTACAATACTATTTTTGGTGCATCCTCTAGTGCTAGTGTTAGGCAACGTACTTGGCTTATCCTCTTAAAGCTGGCGTGAGGTTTTTGTCAAGTATGTCACCAGAATACAGATGCTTATCCTTCAAACAAATCTATCCCAAACTGACTGTTTTCATCTTTTAATATGAGCAACGATGGTTCTATACGTTGATTCAGTTGGCTAGTTCCATACTTGAAATGACCGTTTTCAGTGCCACAATCATCCCGAATACTAACAGGACATCCATTTATGTCTCTAACAATTTGCACGTAATAGCCATCTGTTACAGAAGAATCGTTATTTGTGATGTCAGCTCTGAACCATAGTACTTTCCTGGAAAAACATCTATCCAGCCATGGATACAAATTCCATATGGTTTAAGCTTATCATATCCATCTATATGCCATATGTAATTAGGGTCTGGAGTCATGTAGCTCTGCCATACCAGTCTATTCCTTCTTCACATGTCTACTCCAGCAGAAGAGCTACGAGATGGGCAGCTTTCCTGATTGGTCGAGAGCTTGATAACGTCATCAATATTTGAATTAGACAACACCCTTTTCCAGCCAAAAGTATTCAAATCTGATTGGTCGAGAGAGAAGTCTTTTGTTCTTTCTCGACCGATCAGAACTGGTGTTAACCGCAGGATCGAATAATTTCTTAATCATTGTCCTGACTGTTGGCCTAGTGGTCTAAAAAAAGAGAAGCAGAATGCTTCCTAAACTTTATAGGGGCTGTGCCGCCATGTCGAAAATTCAAGCTAGGGAGACGCGTTTGAAGCATCCTAGTGCTGGGTGCGCAAGTTTAGATGGCAGATAGCACTGTGGCCTCGGGTTTATTCAGCCTATACGTCCGCCTCTTCAGTTGTGGATGAAACATAACATTCTCACACGTGACTTCCAGGCATTTTATAGTCCGCGATAAAGTCAAATTTCATCTCTTGTTCTTTCTAAATTTTATCCAGCCCTACCTCGAACTTAAGCACTGATGTAGTATTTACTAAAATGCTTTGCAGGCTGTTCCAGACATCAACTATTTCCGTAAATCCAAACCGACACCTATCTTTCTCTAGACTTAATTTGTGTCATCTTGTTGTCTTGTTTTTAGATGTTTTCAGCATTTTTGTTGTAACTTTTGGATCATAGATTCCATTTCGTATTTTAAATACCTCTATCATATCTCCTCTTAGTAATCTATATTTGAGTGATGGAAGTCCTAGCTTTCCTAATCTATCAGCGTACTCTAGATCCTTCAGTGTGTAAATCAATTTTATTGCTCTTCTCTGCACAATTTCCATTGTCACTATGCCCTTTTTGGTCTGCGCCCCCCTCCCCCCCCCCCCCCCACAACACATACAGCATATTCCAGGCGAGGTCTAACCAGCGCTTTGAGAAGGCTGATGAATATGCTTTCATCTAGGAAGCTGAAGGATCTCCTTATCAGTCCCATTATTGAGTTTGCCTTATTTACCTGTGACTGTATGTGTTGCTTAAATGACGCCTATATCTTTTTCTTGTGTCACATTTTCCAGGGTCACCAAGTCACCATCCTGATTTTGTAGACAATACTCATATGTGTTTTCCTCTTTCTTTGTTCGACTCTGTACCTTCATAACTTGACTATTTATTTGGGTGAAACTGCAGTAACCATCTGCCAGTCCATCATATTAGGGAATTCAGATCTTCTTGTAGCTTTTCCTTCTCTTCAAATGTCTTTGTTTCTTTATACATCTTTGTGTCATCTGCAAAGAGAAACATTGTTGCATTGACACAGTCGGGCAAGTCATTTAGGTAAATGACAAATAGTCTCGGTCCTAGGACGCTGCCTTGTGGGATCCCACTTGTTACACTTCTGTTACCTGAGCTTATTCCATTGACACCCACCTTTTCTGATCTGCCATTTATAAAATTGTAATCCATTTTACTACCCGACTGCTTATCCCATAGCTGTATAGTTTGCCGAGTAGGCGTTGATGGGGAATGGTATCAAAGGCTTTCATAAAATCCATGTACACGGTGTCTACCGTACCCCCTTTGTCCAATATTTGTGTCCACTCGTCCACCACTTTCAACAGTTGAAGGCTTGTTGACCTTCCAGACAGAAATCCTAATTGTGCGCTACTGAACAGTTAATTTCCTTCCATATGAGTTAGAATCGCAGCTCTGACCAATTTCACCATTAATTTAAATATGCCCCTTGTTAGGCTAAGAGGTCTATAGTTCACTGGGTCTGATTTGCTTCCTTTCTTAAAAATTGCTGTGGCATTTGCAGTTCTCCAGGCTTCAGGCACAAGACCCTCTTTCAGAGACTTGTTGAATATCATTGTCAGTAATTTACACAGCACATCACTAAGTTCTTTTAAAACATTTGGATGGATCCAATCAGGTCCTGGGTCTTTGTTCTTGACTATCGCTTTTAGCAGTTTTAAAACTTCCTCGTTGAACACGCTGTCATGGAACTCCTCCCGGATATGTTTATCTTCCAGTTTGGGCATGTCTCTATGCGGTTCCTTCGTGAAGATGCTGGTGAAGAAGTTTGCAAGGACATCAGCTTTATCTTTGTCTTCACTAACTACATTCTCCCCTTCCTTTCCAGTTGTCTTTAATTCTGCTATTCCTGTTTTCACTAATCTTTTGGCATTAAAATATCTCCAGAATTTCTTGATGTCTGACTTGGCAGACTTGGCTATCTCCTTTTCCTTATCTCTTTTCGCTTTTCTTACTAGGCGCATTGATTTCGGATTTTGGCATATTCCTTGTACTTACTTTCCTCTCTTGTTTTAAAAAACCCCTGCCAACTCCTATGCTTCCTTCTTATTTTTGCTGTAATTTCTCGTCTAGCTGAACAGCATAATCTTTCCTTGTTTTTTCATTGCCTTTTGTGCTTGTTTTTGGGATACATTTGTTTTGGGCCGTGTTATAAATGTTCATAAAATGGTCTAAGGAAACAGACATATTCAGTTCTTATAGTGCTTCCTCCCAGTTTCTATCCATTTCGACTTTTCGTTGCTTCATAATTTCCTTTGAAATAGTTCCATCTCATCTCTCTGTTGTGGTTGCTGTCTATATGCGTATTGAAAGTAAATTTCAATACACAGTGATCACTTAATCCTATAGGTCGTTGATAGGTTATGGCAGTTATTAATTCCTCGTTGGAGAGAAGTAGGTCAGTAGTACTAGGAGTGCTGTTTATCCTTGTGCGGATGGGTTCTGTTACAGTCTGGTGCAAGTAGCAATCTTATACATTCTACAAATGCCGTTGCGTCTGTATCATTATCAGATATCCATGTATTCCAGTTTATTTTAGGGAAATTGAAGTTTCCCATTTTCAATAAACTCATATCTCAGACTACATACCTCTCTAATGAGTCCTCTCAGCTCTCTAAGCTTTTCTTTGCTACTGCTTGGACTTTTGTAGATACATCCAACCAGGTGGGTTTCCTGTCCACTGATCTTTACCGTCGCCCACACACTCTTCGAAATTACTTTTCAGTTTACATTCGGCTCCTTTTAGTTCTTCTTTTATGTACAGTGCTCAACCTCTTCTATTCTTCTATTGCTGGTTTCCGACTCATTTTCAAACAGCTCAAAGCCCTTAATCTGCAGTTCAGCTCGCGTTGGTGCACACCTGTAGTTTTTTGGAAATGCTTCTGTTATTCCTATAATACTGACTAGATTCACCTCATCTATTACTCTTGTTTTTAATTCCTCAATTCTGTTTGGCAAACTGTCAGCATTTGTATACATGCACTGTATACCGCCACCCCTGTTATTCCATGTGCACAACTTTTTTGTCTCTGTCTCTATACATATTTACATTGATGCTTTTGAACGTATTAACAGGTTTATTTACACCTCACGTCACTATTAGTGATCTCTTTTGGCCCATTTTCTTACTTTCACGGCCTTCCTTTCCCAGGGTGGTCCAGAAACTATATGTTTGTAGTCACCCGATTCATTTTCATCACTGAGTTTCTTCATTTCTTCAAATTTCTGCTTGTTGACCTTTTTCCTTTTATTGTCATATCATGTGCTATGCTTATTGAATCTCTCCTCAGCAGTGGCTAACCTCCTAACATTGCTCATAAATGTACCGTTAGTACCTTCATCTGTGAATGTTATTCTCATTATCCTTGGTTTCGAAGCCACATTCTTAGCATCCCTCTTCCACAGTCGCATAACACTTTTTATTCTGTCATTTGGTGTATCTAGTACGTCGCATAGGTCTTTCATATACTGTGTATCCTCTTCCTTACGCTCTTCTGCCTTCTCCTTGTTAGATTTGTTACTCCTGTGGATGATTACATTACATTTACATTCCTCGCTTTCTCGAAGGCCAGCAATCTGTTCCTCTACCTCTCATTCACACTGCATCGTTGCATGCGTCACCTTTCTCTCTTTCCTGCCTATAATCTTGAAATAGTGTCTTGACTTGTTCCACATCTGTTTTCTGTGCCACCTCTGTCTCTAACTTCTTCACCCGTTGCTCCATTTTGCTTAGAAAAGCTGTACATCGTCCCTCGATGTCTCTTTCGAATTTCAAGTTTCTTACAGCTTTCTCTTCACATGGGGGGAGGGGGGGGGGGGAAGTACCAGTGTAAATCGGTTCTCTTGGTTAATTTGGGCATTTTTTTTGACAGAAGTGTCCGATTTTTCGTCAGTGTACGTTACCTTACACATTTTGCATGCCCATATGGCTTTGCCTTTTACCTCTTCATCTTTATTTCTGTCCGGGGCTTTCTTCGCTTTTGGTGATCCTTGAGCTCCTGCCATTCTACTCCTTGCAGTATTTACTTTGGGAAAGAGTTAAACAGACTCTGATGGGCTCACCTGATCAAATTAAGTAATATTTAAGATTAATTTTATACACACAAGTTGCAGGCAATATAAAATGTTACGAACACTGGCAGACCAAGTCAACATAAATTACGACTAAAGTTTTCTCTAAATCTCAGTCTCAAATTTGCAGGCTTGTCCCGACCAAATGTGACAATTCTTTAATGCTAACGTAATCCTGGCAAATTTGCAATGTTATACTATCAGTACCATGTGTCAGATTATCGGGGTTGTCCTAGAATGTTCTACTAGAATGGCAGGGTGGTCCCGACCAAATCAGACAAAAAATAAATTTACTGGCTGAGTAATCCTGGTGAAGTCACACTATTAAAATATGTGCACAATATGTCAGATTAGCAGGGTGGTCCCGATCAAATCAGACAATATAAATTCGATGGCTGTGTAATTCTGGTGAAATCACAATGTTTCAGTATATGCACAATATGTCCGATTAGCAGGGTGGTCCCGACCAAATTGACAAATAATAATAAGGTCAGTAAATCAAATCAGCAGTCCTATTAAACTTGACAGGGTAGTTTCGATCAAATCATACAATATATGTGTACAGGGAGGTAACAACATACCGGGTTATTCTATTAAATTTGCATGATATGGCAATATATACACGTCATTGCATAACTCTGCTAAGCGTGCTACGAGGTGACCTCAAGAAAGCAGGATTAGGTACACTCAAGTCTAGAATGGACCTGAGGAAGCTAAGGATTTTGGCTGAGGACAAGACACAGTGGGCAAAAGCGAAGAAGGACTGATTGCAGCTGTATGATGTTTCTACTACTACAGCCGCAGAATACAGTAATCATACATACATCGCAATATACACATCATCTCACATTGTCAGAGTGTTCCCGACTAAATTGACAATTTCTACTATACTGGCAGGGTAGTCCCGACCAGCCATGTGTTATCAAGGTCAAGTTCGACTCGCTAACTACAGTCAGTTTGCTGGTTTACTGATCATGCGCAGTTGCTATGCCCAGTCGAACTTGATCGTAGTCGACTATAGTTCGTTGGTACCCGGTTCCCTATTGAATTACTATTGCAGAAATTTTGGAACCGGATACCAGTCTCCATTAACCCTTTCTGTGGCCTGTTTTGATGACCTACTAAAATGGGTTATTTTTGTCCGCTAAGACGTCAAAAGGCGTTCATATGGCATAACGAGGGAAGGAATATGGGCTTGGGAACATTGACATACAATGGGAAAGCATAATTTCATCAAACCTAAGTTATTTAGTGAAATATTTACACATTTATACGCATTTATTCGTGGCAAGCGATGGGTATCCGCCATTTTGAAATTTACGCAAATATCGGACTAACCATCTGAACCGAGGTCGGGTGCTCGGTTGACTATAGTTGACTAGCTAGTTAACTATTTGAAGTTCGGCTGGTACTCCAGTTAGCTATAGCTAACTATGGTTAGGAGTCGAACTTGACCCAAGTGTCCGACTATCAGGGTGGTCCCGAACAAGTCAGACAATATAAATTCGCTGGCTGTGAAATCACAATATTAAAACATATGCACAATACGTCCGATTAGAAGGGTGCTCTCGACCAAATCGACAATTCACCTTTCCAGAGTAACCACCCATCATATGACGTCATAATTAACTGCGTGATGTGTACAATGACATCATAATGAATGACGTCGAAAAGTACGTCACGAACGCATATTTGAAGACGGTCTATGCGTTGTTGTACAAATTGTTTGCTTTTACTATTTAATAAATATTCTGTTGAATATTTTGAAGCTAATTTCCATAGGCAGCAACAGCACCCAGTCAAATTAGTTACAAAATATTCACCAGCTTCCCTGTATAGTTTCCAGGAAATTAATGGTTAGGGCATTTGGGGATCGATCAATCTCAACACGGCGAGGTGTGGGTGGAGCTTAGCTATTGATGGGCGGGGTATGGCTAAAAATGGAAACGTCCATTAATACTGACATTAACTCAAATTAACAGTCCTAACTTGGCTGGGTAGTCCCAACCCAGTTAGATAGGGGGCCTAATATCTATGTGCAGGGAGGTAACAATATACCAAATCGTTCTAATTTGGTAATGAACACGTCGGTAGTTCTATGCAATTCACATTTATACCGGTCTATCGTTGTAGTACTTACATATGCTGGTGCTCCAGTACAGTTGACCAGGTCCAAATGTTTTTCGTGGCAGTCTTCAATAATTCTATCGCCTAGTTTCCTAACCCAGACTTGAGCTAGTAATGGGCCTGGATGGCCACCATCTTTAAACAGGTTGAAGTTTACAGATTTTCTGGGCTTTTTGTTCTGCCTTCTGCCAAGAAGAACGTCGGAATGAACGATGGCAAGAATGAGTTCACCTCCTCATTTAATCTATATGTTTCTGCATTTGCGCTATTAAATTCCCGCTTCTAGGCCTTTGTCTTGTCTCGTAAATAACTTTGTGCCGGGGTGAGCCCTTGACAGGTTCCACACTACTGTAGAATAGTATTGTATCTGCAGAAACGTAACCTGCGCTGCTCTTTCTCTGTTAACAATGACCTGGACTTGTGTTAGACTGTTTATCAATTTACTGAGTGAGGCTTTAACGTTATCATTCAGCGATATATACTTCCCAGACTTGTGAGTTAGGTCGCATACTCCACACCCTACATAGATATGTACTTTACCATATGATTTAATCCACCAAGATAGGTTATTATGGAAAAATCTGACCTGTCCTTTGCTGAGTCATCACTTTTCGAAAACCAGATAATATCCTTTTCTGGATGGGAGGCAGATGGTAAAGATGTATATGGCTTCAGGTAATTTCCTTTACTACTTGTCACCGCAATAGGCGCTACGTTCGGCCTTCTACTCAACGGTGTGGGGTGGGGATGGGGTGGGGGAGGGGGGGGGGGTTTGGGGTGATTTGCGATATCTTTCCGTAGCTTATGCTCACTCATCTACACTTCAAACAGCTGTATGCTTTCTAATTTGTTTTCTGCAGCGAGTGTTTCCGTTTCTTCTCTTTCAGATCGGTTATTTTCGTGCCGCCCGTCCTCTACTGCTCGACATGTGTTAACCACTGTTACTCTTGTTGTTTAGAGACGCAGTATGGTCACGGACGTTCCATTCTGATTTATTGAATTCCTTGAAACTTTGTACTGTCATTAATAAACTGATGATTTTTATTTAATTCTTCACTCTATAAATGTCGTGAAATGATTTTATTTGTCTTTTCCTTAAATATATTGGTTAAATCTCTGTAATAGTGTCGATTTAAACTCGAATTAACTTCAGTGGAAACAATTTTGAAACGCCATGCCGGAAGTCACGTGATCTTCTTCACGAGAACATTTAAATTTCATTGACTAATTCTGGCAATTAAAATGGTTAATGCTCATAGACAATGTACATTCTAGGTCTGGTCGGTGTCAGTATCCTAGCAATGCTTTGCTTTGCTCCACACCCCCAACTTGCAACCCTCATAAATTTGTATGAAGATATTCCCCATGGTTAATGTATTGATATTTGTAGAATTATTACTCGGATTACAGGAAATGTCTTCTCAGAACATCTAATCTTATAAGTTTCAAGGGGGAGAACACGCATACCCACCCAACCCAACCCCCACCGACATCCCCGACTCACAACTTTTGGGAGGACCACCCCTCCCAGACGCTTCATTAACCTTGACCCAACAGGCTCTCACATAGGACAAATCTGCCCCTTCCTTGCGCCACCCACCTCATCCACCCGCACCAACAAACATTTCCTGGTTCTCCCACTGGTAGCTGGACTTGCGAATATTTTGAAAAATGCTTAAAACATCACATAGGAAAGATGAGCTATGTGCTTTCGTACACGCTGCCAGTATCCACATTGAAAATAATCCCGTGGTCTAATTTACAGAGGAGGCATCACACACAAATACGGTAGTCTGTAGACTAGCAGAGACTGTTAGTAATTGAAAAACTAGATCATTCCTGGTATCATTCGGCATGTATTAATCATCTATATACGTCTCCAATGTGCATATTGCATGACATCGTAATGATCGTATCTTTCTTTCAAAGCACCCCATTTTGGTCCGAATTATAAGTTTTCGTCTTTTGCATAAATGAACCCCCTTTCCTCGAAAAGGTTGAAATCAAAGATTTTTTTTCAAAGTGCCCGCCATACTTTTTCACTCAATAAGCATGCACATATTAACAATTGTGGGGATGAAGCCTGTTTTTCGCCGGCTTTATCATTAAATGGTTACTGATCAAGAAGTAATATGTTCATTTCGATGCCAAGAGAACTATTTTAACGAGGATTTATCCGTGTAGGCATACCCACAGGCGCGTTCACACACACATCCACACCTCCACAACAACAACACTCCCCACAACAGCCCAAGGCATTCGCCCCAACTTTGCCGCCCTGTCCATGCATGTTTCACTAACACAACATGAATATTCTATACAGTGATTAAATATATACGTGGAAGTATGTTTAATATAACCAACAATTGCCTTATATGTTTTGGTTGCCATACATCCTTCCGCGCGCGTATCCGCGCATCCGTCTGCGCATGTATCTGTGCATGCGTGTCTCGCGTTGCCTGTGTGTGTTTCACGTATATCTACACACTCGGCAATGCGCTTGAAATGCACGCACGCGCACACGCATACATTCTCTCGAAGCAACCGCCACCGCACTACTACTACTACTACTACTACTACTACTACTACTACTACTACTACTACTACTACTACTACTACTACTACTACCACTACCACTGTGCCGCGTGTTCACTAATGAGGGAAACACATGTTGACCGGCGGCTCGCTCGGCATTAATGCGCAGAGCGCGATATTCACATTATAGACCGGCTGTGATGTGATGGAGAAATAAAATTGCATGGCCAAGCACATTTTGATTGTTTAGCTCTGACTATGCATGTTTCCCTAACAAAGCATATTTATGATATGCCTTTTTGAATAAATGCATATATACATACCTAAGCTCTAATTATTTTTCTAATAATTTTCTAATTCTATTTTTAATGGAACCATAATTGCATAATATGTTTTCGTTGTCATCCATCCCTTCCTGCGTGTGTCGGTACATCATCTGTGGATGAGTGTGTCCATGCATCCTTGTTTCCTTTTAGCTGATACGTTCATGGACGCACACCAACCTTGCACACGCTCGGCCACCCAACAGCAATGTCTTCCAATCCAATTGTATACAAAATTTTCAGCAGCACATTTTATTTTGTTTGGGAAACATGTTAAGATATTTCTGAGCTGTACTGCACACCACTCAGATTATTCGAACGAACATGACATTTTCACTTTTAAATTATTGTTGCCGTAAGCTATTGTTAAATATACAGCCAGCGGTTTTCAGCAACATTGACTGCAATATGCAACAGACTCTTTAATAGTCATAACGTTATTATTCTTAAGCTTATTTAACTTACAGCTGTTGCTGATTTACAGAGCAAATTAGTTTCAAAATTGTTAACACGTTTGCATTATATAACTAAATGTTGCCGGTATTTTGTCGCTAGAGGCAATATCGCCTGTCTGATAAATGAAATACGATTTAAAAAATCGCAAACGTTGCAGTAATTTTTTAATATTATGATTACAGCTATTGGTAGACTATGCTCCACCCCCACCCCCGTCCCCATGCTTAGGAATAGCATACTGATAATTAATTATCTGAAAGTGCCTCGTGGACAGTTTAAATTTATAATCTCTTAACTAAAGCTGTTGCTAGTCGCTGTTACATTGACAGCAACATTGGCTGCAATATATGAGGCAGACATTTCGACTCAGAAATTATTATTAATTTAAAGTTTTGAAATCAGTGTGACAAGGGTTTGTCATGATTAATATCTGGGGAGCAAGGTGCCCAAATTTTGAAATTTTGAGACCAGTCTGCTGTCAAAGGATGGCATATACCAAGATGATCCTTGAACCATGGAGAATACCATCTCACTAGACATCTTTGCGGATATGGATGTTAAAGGTCACTTTAACCTTGAACTGTAGGTCAATGTCATAATTGTAAAGATTCGTGTATATCTGCCTTGGAAATTATACTTAAGGGCCATTCTTTAGCATCTCGTATCAACTGATTTGCAGAATATATATCGTTATGCTCGAATTCAACATAGGGCAATGCATTTAGCTTAGATTAAAATAAGGATTTTAATCATTATTAAGGAAATAGACGCAATGTTATTGGATAATGGATACCACACTTATACATGCTGAAGATTTTGGTGTTGATGTTTGCTACTACCATAGACAAATCCATATATTATCTTTGATACATGTGTATGTTCTTATTTTAAATTGCCATGAAACGATCACGGGATTCTACAGGCTGATGCAAAAGACAAGATAGTATCCAAACTCCAAACCAAAGACAGATTATGAAAAAATATATATTATGTCTGACTCGACGCGAAACTGAATCTCTACATAATATTCAAATCTACAGAAAAACTTATAACGACGATGCATATCTGACAAGCTGACACGGCAAACGCCTTGCATGTTATATAAATTGTGACACATGGTTAGAAAATAAGATACTAAAGTAACATCCCAGGCGTTGCAATGCAACAAAAGCTACATAAGCTTGTGACAATAAGACAGTAACACCAATATATCAACCTATAGCCCATCTATAAGTAATCTTTTAATGGTGGCGTACTCTGATAATGAAGAGTACGTGGAGTCACCGTTAAATACCAACTGTATTCTAGCATCTTTCGTGACAGCTTATGGGCGAGTAAAACTGTATGAAGTCTTGTCCTTACTCGGTCTGCATAGCCTGTCATGATACGGACAGTGCCGTATTTAGTACACGCGAAGGTGAGCCGACCATTGAAGACGAAGCGGGTATCCAAGTTCTTGGATTAGTGAAATACCCTCCGACTACGAGTTAACAAGTTTTTGCGAACTCGGTTAAAAAAACTAGTCTTGAAATGAAGCGACGCGGTGATCCATCGATTGTTAAACAGGTTTCAAAGGTCAAAGGTTTAACACTGGGTACTGAACAATCAAAACAAGTAAATTTTGATGTCATGAAAAAATCCATCGATCAAATTATAAACGACGGTGAAATTACGGATAGTACTACTAAGCTACCCAGCCAAGATCACACGCACGTCTCAATTTAGAATTCTTTCAGTCAATAGTAGCAAGAACTTCAGACCCGTCTTCAAAAAACGAATTTAGAAACTGGGCAATTTATCTTCAGTTCCATATGGTTACATATTAATTGACAATTTCTAATATTCGCGATATCATCTTCATAATGTACTACTGAACCGTGGCCACTATCAACATGGACGATGTTCTCAGACACATGAGAACATTGGTACAACAAACATCACGATTTATATGAACGTAGTTCTGATCTGTAGCGTTTGTGTATGACGTCATGGGTTAAGGTACATCGTTGGTATACTATACGATAAACAACTGTTAATGCCATAATATTGATGCCTTTAATTAATATATCAGGCTTAACCCTTTAATGGTGAAACCGTCCACAGCCGCCCTCCTTAGCGGTCTATCAACTATATATCAATGCTGTTGAATATCTAATACCGTTTGTTTGCGTATACATCAGGATCTTTCACCTGGCTGATGAGATAACACATACGCGTCTTTATAGTTACGGTAATACTTTATTAATATACAACTTACGCCGGGACACCGTCACTGGCTCGTTTGCACAGTTAGCCAGAATCCACAGTTTGATATTCAAGTCGTGGAGTGGGACCAACTATCCAAAACAACAAGTGACCGTGCCCAACGCCAAACTCCAACCGCCTGCCTTCCAATGTTCTATTCGATACATGTGACGTCACCCCATAGTCGCAAACCTTGGTGACAAACAGTTGCGCCTGACCCGTGACAACACGTTCACTATATACAGTACGTATTACTAGATTAACTACAACAATAAAGTATGGACACAATATATTCAACAATCCTCTTTCGTATAAGCCTGGTGGGTATATAATCCGTAGTAGTGTATGTAAATCAATGGCGGTGTATGTTACTGTCGATGTATGCTAGTTCACGTATGCGCTTATATGTGGGCGTGGCTTGTTCATTTCCTAATATGGTACAGAGGACGGGAGAGTTTCAGCACACGCACACATACACGCACAAGAACACACAACTGGCCACCAAATATGGTACCGGTGAATAAGACAGGTGGCCCAGTTGGTGGTTCTTATGGGGATTTAGCTCGCCACCGTCTCAACCGGTGTACCGACCGGGATCTTCATTCTAGCGGAGATGGATGGAATGGATGACACAATGCTGTGTTCTACTAATGATGACTCGTTTACTGAACTTTCTTAATCCTATAGTTTACACATATAATTCAAAATTCTAGTCATGTGTCGCTTACCTATTCTAAACCTATTCTACTTAACTACAATGGATTCCTAAGAGAGACGTATTCTTAATAAAATATAACAAAGTTAACCTTACATTCGTCACGCTAACTGACCAGCCAGCTAACTACATAGCTGACAAACTCACTACTCACTAGCTGTCACTAGCGGTCAGAGACCACTGTCTACGTCCGTTCAAGTACGTAACCGTAACTCTCACTAACTGTATCTAACTAACTTTAACTGTCCGTCGTCAACATTCGTCCACTCTTAAATATGATGCTGTCGTTATGTCAACAAAGTTGTGTGTATTAATTGATGGCGGGTATGTGCGTGAACGTACCCTAAGAGTAAATTAACTAATTTAACTACTAATAATTAACGTATATAATACAATCGTATAACGGCACATTGTAACATGGGTACATTGAATTGCAGGAGCTATGTTCTGCACGTGTCCATTCTGACTAATAACTGATCGTTCCATTGAGGGCGTGTCGATTAAGTCTATGCATATATTTGTCCATTTATTGCTGTAGGGCTCGTGGCATGTCCTTTCTAGTTTGTCACGTGTCACTGGGCGTGTCCGTCATTCAGCGTATTCCGTAGTTGTGGCGTCGCGTGTGCGTGTCTGGGCGTGGCTATTGCCAAGCGTCTGCGGGCGTTCGTGTGTACGTTCCTGATACATATGCGTTTGTGTGTGCGTGTGTCTCTATGCACGTCCATTTGTGTTGGTGTGTCCATGTGGGTGTGCCCCTGTACAAACGAGCCAGTGACAGTGCCCAACGCCAAACTCCAACCGCCTGCCGTCCCGTGTTCTATTCGAAACATGTGACGTCAGCCCATAGTCACAAACATTGGTGACAAACAGTTGCACCTGATCCGTGACAACACGTTCAGTATATACAGTACGTATTACTAGACTAACTACAACAATAAAGTATGGACACAATATATTCAACAATCCTATTTCGTATAAGCCTGGTGTGTATATAATCCGTAATAGTGTATGTAAGTCAATGACGGTGTATGTCACTGTCGATGTATGCTAGTTCACGTGTGTGCTTATCTGTGGGCGTGGCTTGTTCATTTATTCATGCATGTGATGTGACTGTCCTGTGCGCGCATGCCTGGGGTCCTCTGTGTGCTCCTTTATGGGCGTGTGTGTAGATCCAGTTCTGTCCTGGATTGTGCTGTGTATATTCCGTATCCTGGTGCGCATGTGGTATATGTCTGTTTATGAATCGTGTGGCCAGTTGTGTGTTCTTGTGCGTGTATGTGTGCGTGTGCTGAAACTCTCCCGTCCTCTGTACCATAAATATTACGAAACTAACATGAATGCGAGTTTGTAGCTTCCTATGTCAACGCACAGGCAAATTAGTTTCAAAATATTCATCAGACTTAAAAATAACCACTGCGCAATGATTTAGATACCTATGTCAGTCATTCCGGTGGTAAAGTTTCAAATTAGTCTTCTCTCGGTCCGCAAATGGGTCTTCCTCTAGTCCGCGAAGGAGGACGGGTATGTACGTTTTCGCCATTAAAGGGTTAAGCATGATATATTATTTTTCAAGAACAAATTTATTCACTAAAGAGTTAAGTACTGATTTGTGCCGGTTGTGTATGACATCATGGATTAGGTGCGTCACCGATGTAATATATCATTGCCTTTAATTAATATATTGTCTTAATATTTCAGTATTAGTAAACATATCGATGTATCGCAGTTTGATGTTGTGTACTATGCGTCGTTTACGATGTCAGTATTAAGAAAAGTTTAAAGATGATTTAATTTGTTTACTCGTTGTCAATCATGCCATCGAATGGCGCACCCAACCCCCCCACCCTCTATTTGCAATGTGCATCGGTATGTTAATGCAGCACTTCAAGAACACATATGCATGCATCGCACACTCCATAAACACGCGGATGAATAGAGCGCGGCGGATGCGATCACACCAAAACACAGCTGAAACACGCAGCGGTTTACAACATGGACGAATGGTATTATGACCTTTGCCAAATGATGACTGGCTAGAATGCATTATTGATGTAGTAACGGTTCACAGATTAGCTAGATGGATGGATGGATGAATGAATGAATGAATGAATGAATGAATAAATCCCTTTAGCACAAGCATGCCAGAAATGACAAATCTTTTAAATATTTAAATTATTTTACAGCCATGTGGCTGCGTATGGCAACAGGTTCGATATCGAACTAGTTTCAAAATATGTAACGGTTCTCCTGCAACTGAGACAGGGAAATTTCAAGAATAAAAGGTTAACAAACAGGTAAAACATGAACAGCCTCATAATGTAACAAGCCCATAGAGGCGATGTATTTGCAACACGTGTCTCAGCCACCGCCATCTTCTCTTTTTGATTCCTGCCGAGATCCTCTGGAGCGCTACCGGCATTCCATGTTCTCCGCATTACCAAGAATTTCTCCTTCACAGACACAGCTAGG
This sequence comes from Chaetoderma sp. LZ-2023a, assembly GCA_034401795.1. Taxonomy (NCBI): domain Eukaryota; kingdom Metazoa; phylum Mollusca; class Caudofoveata; order Chaetodermatida; family Chaetodermatidae; genus Chaetoderma; species Chaetoderma sp. LZ-2023a. The sequence goes on from CM067361.1 coordinate 39,032,791, forward strand.
AAGTACAATAGTTAGCCGGGATATGACTCCTTTACAGGTATACCTTCCGTATATATATATGGATAGGTAAGGTATCTTTAGTGAGATACAACACAGACGGAGCCAACACGTCACTTTATTATATTATCGCAGGAAACGATCTTCATTGTTAAACCAGCGTGCATTTTCTAGCAGGAAGCTAGCTTTCGACTCGCTGAGCTTACATATACATATATTATACATTAACCAACTAATAATGCAGAGACATAGGCCCTACTGGTTACACAAATAGTCCTAATGACAGTGTAGTGTTCACTGTTGGCGGCAATGGTCGCCAGGTCCCACTGCAATGTAAACGTCCCACTGACTCTAGAGGTCGGTATTTGTGGTCACCGGCTGCCCGCAGTCTTCCGTCTCCATCCCCGAGGCCAGCTAACCAGCATCGCCGGCCCAGTGAGTACCCGGGATACGAGCAGGAATCCGAGGAGGAATTGGTGGAGCTTTCCGGCACTGGAGCTACACCACGGTACCAGCCCGGCATCCCACAGTCATCCCACCCCATCCTATCATCCACTAATCTATTTACTGTTGGGTTGAATACATTAAAAAGTGATTTTTAGCACTGTTACATTATTTATGTTTCATGTTTATGTTATTGTATAACAATATTTTGCGTATTTGTACAGATAGTTATAAATAGCATATAGCATTTTGAATAGGCGACTTCAATAGTCTGGTCATTCACAAAGGCGGGTGTTAAGATTTCGCAGAAGCTAACTAACAGTTTGACGTAACAATAATGTCTACCCATCAAGGGTATCACATACGAAGGTATAGTTGCATCATAGCTGGATACTTCCCTGATTAATATGTTAATCGAAAGGCCGTGGTCTGCACATGTGTGTACTGACCACTTTTTGGAAATGTGACGGCCAGTGCTGTAGTGGGACCGATACGATACGATACGATACGATTTTATTACACCCAGATCATTTGTACAATGATAATTGGGGAGGATATATAACATTAATTCGTTCCGCCTGCTCAGACACCTGTCCCATAGAAATAATATTGTCACCCCTCCCCGCGCTCCCGCTGCTGCCCAGCGCTCCGGATGCTCAAACTTTGCGACTACACCATTGGTGACCGCATTGCCCCCAAGACTTCATGGGAGCAATGTCTCGGTCTGCATTTGATAGCAGCAAAGAGGCATGCCATTTTAAAATTTTGATTCGGGCCCGCGAACTCTCGTGCAGCTACGTTCTAGATATACAACGAACCAATTGTCAAGCGTAATCGGGCTGTCATGAGGAGGGATTTTTGATAGTTGGATTGTTATACACGTGTTAGATTGACCGGTCAAGCAAAAAAAAAAAAATCGATATTACGGTTAAAAAGTTTGGGAAATGCGCACATTGAGGTGAAGGTATGTATGAATTAGTATTCTAACATACATGCGGTTGTTTACAAACAGCAAGCTAGTGCCTATTACTGTAAAACGCTATTGTTCAAGTTAGGAATAATATTTTATTAAAAATGGCGATCCTTTCCTTTTAACATGGTGTAGCTAAAACGGGCCACACGGGGCCCGTTTTAGATTGAGTGGATATATTATTATTTATTGACATGCAAAGTAAAAATTCGGATAATCTGTATCTTTATAGAACTGAAACTGTGTTGTCACACTTGTGGCCACCACCGTCGCCGCCACCACCACCTCGTCCTCCTCCATCACCACGACCGCCACCATCATCACCACCACCACCACCACCACCACCACTACCACCACTATCACCTCGTCGTCCTCCTCCACCACCACCACCACCACAATCACCGCCGCCGCTACTACTACTACTACTACTACTACTACTACTACTACTACTACTACTACTACTACTACTACTACTACTACTACTACTACTACTTACCACTACCACTACCGCTTCCACTACCACCGCCACCACAACCACTGCTACTGTTGCCGCCGCCAACCCCCACCCCACCGCTGTTCTTGCTACTACTACTACTACTACTACTACTACTACTACTACTACTACTACTACTACTACTACTACTACTACTACTACTACTACTACTACTACTAATTTTGTCTATTTTTATTCGTTTACAGTAAGAATGCAAAGATGGGAAAATATGTTCGAACGACGACAAGGCAGAGCTGGAGTGAAGACAGTATGGAACGCGCAATACGAGCGGTTAGAACAGGTGCCATTGGATTGAAGAAAGCGTGTAGACAGTTTAATGTGCCACGGTGAACACTACAACGTCGATGCCGCAAAGCGAAAAAAGGACTGGGATCAAGGAAACGTTGTTTTCTGATTGAACTTGAAAATGAAATTGTACAACATGTGAAGACGATGGAAGCTATGCTATTTGGCTTCACACCAAAACAGTTAAGGGAATTGGCATTTCAGTTTGCAGCGATTAATCACATTGATCACAATTTCAACCAAGCCACCATACCATGGCAGCTGGATATGACTGGCTACGTAGATTCATGTCGCGTCACCGAGAAATTTCGCTTAGAGCCCCTGAAGCGACATCAGCTGCCAGGGCAATGGGATTCAAACCGAGTTAGTGTTGGTAAATTCTATGACATACTAGATGCCCTCTATGTGAAACACAACTTCACTGCTGACCGCATATACAACGTTGATGAGACCGAAATCACAACTGTACCAAACAAACCGTCAAAAATCCTGTTACTTCGTGGCGAAAAACAAGTCGGATGTCTAACTTCGCTGAGCGAGGAAAGCTGGTCACGACTGAAATATGCATGCATGCAGCAGGAAATTTCATTCCCCCATTGTTCATTTTTCCCAGAGTCCGTATGAAAGATGAATTAATGGACAATGCATCACCTGGAGCAATTGCGATTCCTCACTCATCTGGATGGACGCAATTAGAAATTTTTACTCAGTGGTTCACACATTTTCTCCAGCATTCAAATCCTACTGCAGAAAGGCCCGTCTTCTTAATTCTTGATGGGCATAAAACCCACACAAATAACTTGGAGGTTATTCTGTTGGCACGAGAGAAAAATGTCCACGTTGTATGTCTCCCTCCTCACTGTACTCACCGTTTGCAGCCGTTAGATGTCTCATTCATGAAACCACTCATGCCATACTATACGCAGGAAGTAGAAAAGTGGCTTCGCAATCATCCAGGTAGAGTTGTAACTACTTTCCAGATTGCAGGTTTGTTTAGTGGGGAATATCTGCGCGCAGCCACGCCCCTCGCTGAAATAAATGGTTTCCGAAAGACTGGAATTTGGCCATTTAACAGTGATGTCTTCCAGGAATGTGACTTCGCAGCAGCTGCAACTACAGACCTTCCACAACCACAACCAGATAACGTTCGACGTGGTGAACCTGATCAAGATGCATATGAACAAGATGATAATGACCCTGCCATTAGACCACCAGCACCTGGAGTACCTCTGGTTCAACCAACCATAATTACACCAGCAAGATCTCATGTCCACCTGTCTCAACAAAACGTAGTTACACCATCAACATCTGGTGTTCCCCCTACTCAGCCAGTCGTGGCTACACCATCAGCATCTCGTGTCGTCCAGGCACAGCCAGTCATAGTTACACCATCAGCATCTCGTGTCGTCCAGGCACAGCCAGTCATAAGTACACCATCAGCATCTCGTGTCGTCCAGGCACAGCCAGTCATAGTTACACCATCAACATCTCGTGTGGTCCAGGTACAGCCAGTCATAGTTACACCGTCAGCATCTCGTGTCGTCCAGGCACAGCCAGTCATAGTTACACCATCAGCATATCATGTACCCCTGGATCAAGCAACACCATCTGGCTCTAATCTTGGAGAATCCTCTAATGGTAACAAATCAACACATGATGCCAACATCAATGCCCGTAGCCGTCCAATTGAAAAGGAGAAGCATGATGCCATTACTGCTGTGTCTCCCATTCCAAAGACCCAGCAAACTGAGCGCAAACCATCTAAAGCCAGAGGAAAAACAGATCTATTAACAGGTAGCCCCTACAAGATAACATTAGAAGAAAAAACAGCTGTGTCGACACAGAAAACAAGGAGGCCTACCAGAAGGCCTAGGCGTACTATAAAAGAAACTAGCAAAAGACAAGCAACAGAATCTACATCAAAAGGAAATAAAAAGATGTCTAAACTGGTCCCTGAGAAGACCCAAACCGATAATGACACACCCTGCCTGTATTGTGATGAAATGTTTTCTGATTCCAAGCGCGGGGAAATGTGGATTCAGTGCATGACTTGTGAAAGATGGGCACATGAGGAATGCTCTGGCAATGATAATTATGAGACATTGTGAAGATGACTAATTCAATGCTTCTGCACATGCATAATAGGCATATGTCCGTTATATAAACTGTTGATAGCTTCCTACAATCGGTCTTTTTATTTGTGGAAACGGGGCAGTGTTCCCATTACGCATACCATAGGCTGCAAGTGAACACATGCAGGTTAAATATAATCTTTTGATGGACCAGTTATTTTGTAATTTGTTTGAAACGGTCCAGGAACCATTACATGTACGAAACAACAGTTATTTTTTTATTTTTTTTAAAACCTGGTCCAGGGGCCCATTTTATCCTATAGCATGTCTAAAATGGGAATTTCACACGCCTTTCTAAATCGATTTTTGTGCCAGCAAGTAATAAATTTAAACGGTATTTGTGTATTGTACATTGTTAAAAATATATGATAGATGATTTCATTATCATAAACCCATATGATTTGCGTTATCATGATAACAATATTTTACATTTTCCTTAAAGGGTCCGTTTTAGACCAGTATTATGTTCTAGAGTTGAGTATGGTTAGGTTTATAAGATTTAAAAGATAGTTACCAGGTAGCACTGCTTAGTTAACTCATCATTGTTGCATTCATGTATTACAATATTGATAATGGATGAATATGTATTATAGAAATACGTCATGCTGGTAATAATTTAATATAGATAATTTACTTATGACAGGCTAATTCAAATTTTACGCATACACCTATCTATCGCTAGTACTGTATTTAATTAAACAGGAACGCGACTGCTGGTGCATATTTGGTGAAGCATGTTGTTTGCTAATGAATCTTTCTGGTTCTAGCTATGCCCCGCCAATCTCTAGCTAAGCTCCACCCATACCTCGCTCGTGTTGTGATCGATCGATCTCTGAACACCCTGACTATCAATTTCCAAAAAAAACCTCCACAGGTAAGCTGTTGAATATCGATGGGTATTCCTATTTCGATGGCGGCCTGTGTGCTTGCTGATGCATGTGTCAATGCCTACTGTGTGACTGAGTGAATATTTTGCTTTCAGGATCGAGGGCAATAAGTATGCTTGTGATAGTCTCCATGACGAGATATTGACTACCCATTAATTAGTTCATTACTATCAGATTGCTCAGCCTTATTAATGAGCACATACTGTGTCGGTTTCTTTGCCCACCAACCAACTTCTCTATTGAGAACTATCGAATCAAACTATCGTTTGAACTTATGTCCATGTCATGGCATTAAGTGCTGCATCTAACGGAATAACATGGTGAAGTATTCTATAATTATTTCAGATCTCCTTACTGCGTTTAAGATTATTCAACAGCTTCTTATATTTAGGCCAATGTATATTCTAATGAGTTCTAAGGAATGCTGGTTTGCTCTCTCTCTCTCTCTCATATCAGTTAAGGGCAAATAACTCGTCTTAGCAAAGAGCTAGGTAATGCAATGGAAACGGAGTGACAGCCCCTGTGGTCGCCTGTTTGTAATAAAAGCAGCTGGCCAGAGGAGGCTAGGGGAGATGACCGTTGTCAGCACTTACAGCCACACGTGAATAAACAAAACAATGTTATATATTTGTTAAAAAATGAGTTTATTTATATATTTATTAATTATTTCTTCGGCTAGACTCTCGCATACCTAAGCTAGTCCCCCCCCCCCCCCCCCCCCCCTCTCACCACCCCAATCCCCGCCGAAAAAGCGCTCGTGATGAACTTATCTACGTCATGACGTAATTGATTATGACGTCATCCTACATAGCACGTAGTTGATTATGACGTAATATGCTTGGCGCATAAACAGGGAAGGTCAACTATCGATGCTGGTGCTTTTTAATGGCTCGGCCTGTTACAATCAATAATTCGGCCTCAAATATCTATGTCAATTTATACAACCACATCCATTGACAACAAAGCTTAAGGAAACATCCTCATGTTAGCATAGCACGATTTTGCGTGCGTGCATGTGTGCGTGCGTGTGTGCGTTCGTGTGCGTATATGTGTCTGCGTATGTGCATGCATACGTGACGAAGTATATACGGTTGCTTCTAAGCGTATAGTAGTGCACTCATACCTTTAATCTTAAAATAGCGTTGGCCTAGTTGTGTATGAGAAAATAATATACTTCCTTGACTTGCCACATATCACCATATGTTTATTTAGATTATATCATTCAGATATACAGTACAGCTTAGAAAGAACTTAACACGTTTCCAAGATAAAATAAAACGTACTGTTGTATATGTTGTGCTTAATTTGATTGAAACTAATACTGCCTGTTCTTGTTTTAGAAACATGTTAACTTATTTATGAGCTATAATATATGTGAAAATAATATGCTTCCTTTTCGTATCCCACAAAGGTGATATGGGAAGGCTGGGTAAAACAGGCCACCTAAGAACAAACCCTTCTATTTCTTAATGCTTCAAACCTCTATGCTCTTTCAAATTATGGTTTAGCACAGTCCAGCGTAGCTGCTACACCGGGGGTAAATAAAGTAGTAGTAGTAGTAGTAGTAGTAGTAGTAGTAGTAGTAGTAATAGTAATAGTAGTAGTAGTAGTAGTAGTAGTAGTAGTAGTAGTAGTAGTAGTAGTAGTAATAGTAGTAGTAGTAGTAGTAGTAGTAGTAGTAGTAGTAGTAGTAGTAGTAGTAGTAGTAGGGTAGGGTAGGGTGGGGTAAGACGCCCACAATTTGTGACACTGGATGTTTTACCAACGAAAACGAATCGGACATAAGAAAAATATGTATTAGTATGTTTGGAGGAATTTGTTCTTGCGTCCTTAGTAAGTTTTGTACCCAATGTTGAAGGAGTTTTGATAAAAATGCACTTTTGCCAAAAATCGTTAACATGGCGTTTTGCCTCATTCTCGGGGTAAATAGCCCATGGGATCGGGATAAATAGCCCATGGGATGGGCCTCTTACCCCATATGATCAAAGTTGACAATTATTGCCCAAGCCATATCGGATGTCAACCGCGTTGCCGCTCCTATCTATAACAGATGTGTACCACAGTTAGACAACAACTATGGCAAAGATGAGCATTGAAATTAATGTGTATCAGGGATAAACAAGCTTCTGTAATGTGTGTATCACTAGTGAACAAGCTTTGTATTAAATTAAGCCAGTTGTGTATCACTGATACACACATAATGTTAATGCTCATTTTTTGGCACATTCATGTGTACCTGTGATACGCATCTGTGTTTAGAGAGTGATGTACCTTACTATAATTTTCATCAACACTGACAACAGAATGATGTGGATCACGATATTTACCATCAACTTGACAACAGAACAATATAAACTCACAACCGTCCTTTTGCAACTGAAACCCTTTTAATGGCATACCAGAAACGAAACATTTAGAATAACATATCTGTCAATGCCACAATTCTCAATCACTTTGATCATCCGACTCACAGTTCTGGCAAACATAGTCCCATGCATGGCGTGCACTCTTCATGGGACCATCTGCCACAAACAGTGCATGCAATCCATTGTTCCCCAGGCCTACTGTTTGCAAAGTCCTCACCACAAACTAAACATGGATAGGCCTCATCCTCCGAACTGGAACTTTCTTCCTTTTCCCTCTTCCTTTTCCGTCACCTTTTCCATTTGACGACGACTTTCCCACACCTTTTCCCTTAGACGAGGCTTTCACTTTTGGTTTTTTCTTGGCAACTGTTTCCCTTAGACTCCTTTTGAATGGCGAAGCAGTCAGAAGTTGTACAGATTCTGCTTTTCTTGTTCTTTTTCTGCTCTTTGTCGCCTTTGGGGAAGCACACAGCTGTTCAAGAATCAATTGAGCCGAAGTATTCGCTGTGGAAGGTGGTGGCGCGGACGTGGACGAGACAGCAAGAGGTGGCTCCGACATGAACTGGAAAGGAAGTTTAATAAATAATAAATAATAAAATAATAAATAATTTTCTTTAAAAAGTGTCTATTTACAGGCCCAAAGAAGAATATTTTCGGAAACTTGCCACCGGAATGACTGGCTCGGGTCTCAAATATTCTTGTATTAGGTTACAAGCAATGATAGAAAAAACTAGACGGCATATGCCGTTTAAGCCGCGACCTTTTAGGGTTTGTTTTAGCCATAGCATGTTTTGTCACGGATGAACAGACAGAGGGATGGGTGGACGGATGTACTAACCACAGGCCCCTATGGAGGGATGGATGAATGGATGGACGGATGGACTAACAAAGGATCCTATGGGGTAGGGTACATATAATTCTTCTTCTTTTTGTTCGCTGATCATACCGCCAGTCCTGTAAGTGACTATCGACATGATCATAAGCGTACATATAATGATGGTAACATGTATAGAAGCATCCTGTGAAGTTTCATTGTGTTTGGATAACCCCTTGATGACTTAAATGTCAATTGAAAAAACCTACCATTTTGGGGTTTGGTCATGGAGGGACGGATGAATGGATGGATGGATGGACAGACGGATGGACTAACAAAGGATGCTATGCTATAGGGTGACTGGAATGATGGTATAGAAGCATCCTGTGAAATTTTACTGTGATCGGATAACCCCTTGCTGACTAAAATACCAATTAAAAAACCCGTAACATGTTGAGGGTTTGGTCACGGCTGGACTAACGGACGGATGGACTAACAAAGGCTCGTATAGAGCCACTCGCTGATCGCGGTCGCAGCTAATGAAAGCTGGTGCTAGAAAACTTACTGTCGTGGGGACAGCACTTGGTGGCGCAGACGTTGTTGGTACAGAAGTTGGTACGAATGGTGTCGGGACAGCTGAGCATGTCGCAGATGCGGATGCAACATCAGGGGGAATCGTGGGCGCGGGCATGGCATCAGGAGGCATCGAGGAGGTCGTCGGAACAGCTGGCTGTGTCGCTAACGGTATGGGGAGACCAGAAGTTGGTACAAATGGTGTCGGGACAGCTGAGCGTGTCGCAGACGTGGATGGAACATCAGGGGGCGTCGTGGGCGCAGGCGGGGCATCTGGAGATGTCACTGACATTGTTGGGAAAGCTGGGTCCGGTTGATCTGTGACCTGTGATGGAGCAGAATCCGCTTTGGTAAATATTGTGTCATCGTAAGGCCAAAGACCACATGCCGCAAATCCAGTCACGACAACGGCTACATTTGCTGATCTGGTAAATGCCTGACCAAATATACCGGCAGCATAAAAGAATGTTATTCTCTGTGCGGGGTGATATACCATCCAAGCGTCCACTGCAGCATTGTACGTTGCCTTTAATGGCTTGAAGAATGATCTGTGGCACGGTTGCATTCGGTGGGTGAAATGTGGGGCAAGGTGAGCATGTGAATTCCGTTTTCGGAGGCGAATTCAACTGCCTGGAGCGTTTTGTGGCTGTGGTGTCCGTCGAGGAGGAGGATGTGTGACTTCTCCTTCGATGGTCTTGCGTGCATCACAAAGTGCTTGAGCTATTTCATAAACTGGTCGGCATCAGACCAACTATTGTCGCTACATGGACCAAGGGATTCGGGCGGTGCCCCGTTCATCATAGCTAGAGGAAGACGCTTCCTGGGGAAAATAAGCATGGGAGGAGTAAAATGTCCTGCTGCGTTAAATGCGCAAATGGCTGTCACGTTTTTACCCCTCTCAGTGCTTGTTATCTTTCCCACTGTCTTTTTCCCTTTTTCAGCAAGGATTTTTGTTGGCCGCTGGATGCAGGGCACCACAGTCTCGTCCATATTCCAAATCCTGCTGACGCTGTAGTTGGATGATTGAAGGAGGTTTTTGTAGCAGGAGAAAATTTTCTCCACTTATTGCCTGTTAAAACCCACAGCTCGCAATAAGCTGACGGTTTCCGGATTCCGGTTTCCGAATAGATATCGTTGTGTTTCTCTTCAAGAAACCTGCCAGCCAGTCTTTTCCAGCCATTTTTGATGACGTATTAAACCGGCGGGAGAGACCTAGGTGCTCGGCTAACTCAAAAGCCAGGACGTATGTCTATGGCAGTTAAACCGAATAGCATTGACACCATTTGCTTTATTTTCTGGCACATAGCCTCTTCGAAATCCGTTGAAAATTCTGACTTAAAGCGACCAAGTGATATCGTTCCAGGAGCCGTCACTTTGCCATCTCTGTGCCGACGAAGTGTTCTTCGGTCAATTCCATACTTGTTGGCTGTATGATTTAGAGAAGCCCCATTAGCCACTTCTTCTAAAGCGGCTCTCAACGTCTCAGATCCATAATCACCTCTCTGCATCTTTCTGATGTATTTGCGGGGCATTTTGCCTAAGGATAAAATAAATAAAAACAAAAGTGATGAATTTTGTTTATGTTTTTATGAAGCACTCAATGGAGTCAAGGAAAGCGGTAACTGCAGTAAATAAGGCATATAACTCTTACATCGTCAAAGTTGAGCTCAAAATAGCCAAGTTACAGCTCCCAGCAAATGAAAACCCGAAAAAAAATTTTAAGTCATGGGTTTCCCAAAGTAGTTCACGTTAAAGAAATCAGTAAGTAAGTCTTTTTAAAGCAGAAAAATGCAGTTATTCTGGACACCCAAGGTGTTAAGTGTGCCTTCTTTATATTGAAATAACCATAATTTTTATTAAAAATAATCACAATTTTCTACTTTTATTAATTTCACAATTGATTACGTGGTGAAAGACTCAAGTCTGAAGTGGGATAGTGCAGCTAATGTGTCGAAATTTTATATTCAATCAGCAATATTTCAACTTGTCACAAGTCTTAAATTAATGACATTGTGTACAGAGCAGCTTTCCGTGACTCCCTTGAGAAGGCTATTCATAGCTTCACACAACCGGGCTCTTACCACTCGCTTGGGGTGAAGATTACTGTGGAGCTAAAATGGGAGAAATGTTGATTTTCCCTGATTATTTAAATTGCACAACCGCCATTTCCCTCATAATCAAATATGTTTGAGGACAGTACAGAGACCTTACATATCAAAAAAGAAAATTTGGCCAGGCTGCGCTCATATTCATATAAGAAGACAATTTATGACTATCAGCCTATCTATCCTCTGCTATGGTATGGGCGCACTTGCTTTGTTTTCAACTCAAGCCAGATTAGAGGGCAAGCTTCTGATTGGCTGACAGACGAGTGGCATCACATCAAAACTATGAATATATATTTTAGTCCAATAACAAATGTAATGCATGAGCAAAGCTGATGGGTAATGAGGTATATGATACAGGGGTAAAACGTCCATGTTCTCAGGGTAAAACGCCCATGTTCTCGGGGTAAAGCGGCCATAGTGGACCTTTCTACCCATGGGCGTTTTACCCAAATGAAAGCATTTTTTATTTTACCGTTGCTAGAGCAACGCTTTAGGAATCACATGGCTACAACATGGGAAAGTAGTTGTCCATTAACTACGAATGTTGGTGATATGAAATTATTCCACCAGCTTCGATAATTTGATTTATTATTACAACTCACATGTATATTGAAAGTTACAAGCAATGATAGAAAAAAATGAAAACTGATGCCAGAAAACTTACCGTTGTGACAAGACAATTCTGCGCGAAAATAAATATGGCCGACCTACGTGATGCGTGGGTTGGATGCAAAACTCGAACTTGGTGCGCACGGATTATGAAGATACAGGGACGGGCGTCTTACTCCAGCTGTGCGTCTTATCCCAACCCACCCTAGTAGTAGTAGTAGTAGTAGTAGTAGTAGTAGTAGTAGTAGTAGTAGTAGTAGTAGTAGTAGTAGTAGTAGTAGTAGTAGTAGTAGTATAATATCGTTAACGCACTGGCTCAGTTTTTCAAAAGTGAGAACATTTCTTGTTTATTTTATTACTTGAGAATTTGTTGATTTTGTCTCAATCATCGCTTATATTAGCTTTCTTCTAATATATTGTATGTTATATAATTTATATTTAGCGCAACACAATAATTTTTTCTGTCTACAGTCCAGCCATTCTATAGCCATCACATGCCTATGGGACAGAGTGTGGTGGATCTCGAAGATGAGTGGGGGTGGTGGTGGGTGGTGGGGTGGGTGGGGTGTGTGTGATAAGATGGTCTGGCAGATTGAAATGCTCAGCTACACTAGTATCCCCATTCAGGTTAATGTCAGATATATGCCTAGTGGCACACAGTTTGAACGGACCTTTTGTTTGTCCTACATATTGTTTTTGAAACAGCCAGCATGATGGTAAGTAAATTAAATCTTTTGTGTCGCAATCCAGGCTTGACTGAATTTTGAACTTTGTCTGAAAGCTAGTGAAGTTATCTTGGTTCGGGAGAAATTTGTCCAATTTACACCTAGTTTTTCCACATTTCCTGGAGTGTCCCCTCCTAGAGACTGGTTGGTTGTGGCTAATCTTAGTGGTGACCTGATCGTTGGGTTATATTGTTTATATATTATCTCCAATAAGGTGTCTGACTTGATTTTCCGAAGTTGGCGTGTGGAGTATCCTCTTGTTTTCAGTGCATGAAATAAGGTTGAACATGCTGAATTTAGACTTTCTTTTATCACTAGAGTTCCTATGAAATCGAATGATTTGTGATTTTACTAGTCCTTCGAAAGTGTGTGGAGGGGAAAATGATTTCTTGGGGAGTAGCTGGTGTGAATCTGTGGGCATAGAATAAACTTTATGACCTAAATAACTGGATGCATTGAATTTAGTGCCTTTGTAGACCCTTAGGTGTAAGAAGCTAACTATGGGACAGAGTGTGGTGGATCTCGAAGATGATTGGGGGTGGGGTGGGTGGTGGGGTGGGTGGTGGGGTGTATGATAAGATGGTCTGGCAGATTGAAATGCTCAGCTACACTAGTATCTATAAGGAATATCTATTACTGATATCTGCCTTCAGTTTGATGTTGGGGTCATGACTATTTAGTGAGTAGAAATTCTATGAAGTCCTCTTTAGAGTGTGAGCAAATTAAGAAGATGTCATCCAGATACCTATTAAAGTTAAGAGGTCTTTTATTGCACGTTTTAAGGGCTGCGTCTTCCTATTCTGCTTTGTAGATATTTGCGAAACTAGGGCTAAGACGTTTTCCCATGGCGCAACCACTAATCTGTAGGTAGATATTTCCATAAAACTCAAAATCATTGCCTTTTAGACTAAGTTCTAATAGGGACAAGATTTCTGTATCAGGACGCTGAATATCTGAGTATTTCTTAAAGGAATGTCGGACCGAGTTCATACCATTTTCAATATCAATGTTTGTGTACATTGAATCGACATCTAGAGTTACTAGGCATGCATTCTGTGAGACTTTGATTTGAGCCAGTTTTGCTAGGAAATCTTCAGTGTTTTTTAGAATGCTTGGGTGCCTATTAGCAATGGGCTGTAGATGGCTGTAAATGATAATCGATAAACTCGTTGATCCTGTATGATTCAGAGCCACAGTCTGAAATAATCAGCCTACCTGGTGGGGTGCCATGGGATTCATCCCAGAGCTTATCGGTTTGTGAATTTTAGTTAGTAAGTAGAATGTACGTGGCTTGGAATAATATTTGGCAGACAAGTACTTAAATTGTTTTTTACTGATCTTATCCTTTTTAGTAATGCCTCGAGAATTTCATTAAATCTGGGATAGTGTTTTGTGGACAAATAGCCTCATCCAATTTGTTGTAGTGCTTGACGTTATTCAGCTGTCTCAGAGCTTCCTGTATGTAATTATCTTTTGTCATTGTTACTGTAGCCGAGCCATTATCTGCTGGTTTGCTGATAATATTATTATTGTTGCGTAAACCTTTTAGTGCCTGACGTTCCTGTGCAGATCAATTTTGCTTACCTGATGTGGCTACTAGCCACCTGTTCGATCTTTTGTAATTTTTACTGTCCGTGATGGCTTGGTCAACAAGTTCCAGTTTCGGTTTCCAGCGCGTTTTGTCTACAAAAGGGTGAAAATAGCATTTAGTATTCACAGAGAAGTCTGCTAATCTAATTTGGCGTTTAAATTCCTCAATTTCCCACATACCATTATCAAGTAGGGCGTCCAGACCAGTTTTAGGTTTAGGAACAAAGTGATCTTTTTGATTCACTTAATGGTATGTCAGTTAGGTTGACAAAAATTAGTACCTAGGCCAGTGGCTGGGTGATTATGACCATGATCCGAATTTAGTTTAAATCTAAATGTAGCTAATGGGTGTATATCTTGTTTGCCCTTTCCTCTGTCCAGTGAATATTATCGGATCCCACTCTGAATTGAGCTGCAGGGATTGCTGGTATCGTTTTGATACTGGAAATAGAAGATAAGGCTGCCCAGTTTATCTCTCTGTTGGTTCTTTGCTGTGCAGAGGTTAGCTTGTTTGAATAGTTTAGGAAGCCAAAGAATATTTGTGCCTTGGGAAATTTCAAGCGGATCTCGCTGGACAAAAGTTGCAATCTTGATTTAGAGATGTTAAGATTTGCATCTTTATCATTACTCCCCATTATAATGATCATTTTCTTAGGTTGATGTGTGCCTTTATATCGCCTGATTATGTACCTAGCATGATTCAAATTGACCCCTGGGAAACAGGCAATATCCATCTCGGGGTGGTGAGGCAGATTTATCCTACTAAGATTGGATGAGCCAAAGAGTAGAACTTTCTTGTTATTGTAGGTAGACACCAATCAGTTTTGACTGTTGTCTCGGCTCGGAATTTCCAGAAAATGGTCTTAGGCTCCGATGCTACAGGTTTGTTGTTTTGAACCTGTAGGTTTGGTCGATTGCTATGTTGGGCTGATGTGGGTGTGAAACTAGGCTGTGGTATGCCAGGGGAAAGAGGCGGCATGTTGATGCTATGTCGGCTGCCATTTCTCTTCCGCAGTCGTGGAGACCGTGGAGCGGGTGATGGGAATTCCGTAGTTGATGATATACAGCTGACAAATTCACCTTTCCAGAGTACCCACCCATCATATGACGTCATAATGAACTGCGTGATGTGTACAATGACATCATAATGAATGATGTCATGAATGACGTCGATAAGTACGTTACAAACGCATATTTGAAGACGGTCTATGCGTTGTTGTACAAATTGTTTGCTTTTACTATTTAATAAATATTATGTTGAATATTTTGAAACTAATTTGACTGGGCGCTGTTGCTGCCATAGGCAGCAACAGCGCCCAGTCAAATTAGTTACAAAATATTCAACAGCTTCCATGTATAGCTTTCAGGAAATTGATAGTTAGGGCATTTGGGGATCGATCAATCCCAAAATGGCGAGGTGTGGGTGGAGCTTAGCTAGTGATTGGCGGGGCATAGCTAAAAATGGAAAGGTCCATTGACTACCATTCTGTGCACTTTGCGATGGTGGTGTATTATCAGGCAGTGGGATAGAAGATGGAGATAGACAGGCACATATGTTAGCATAGCTGCCAATAGCGCTAGCTAGATGTTGATGGGCCACCCAGTATATCTATTGGGGAGCGTTTCCTATCCCAAATTTGCAGCAGGGGTGAGATTTCTGCTGGTGATCTAGGACGTGTGGTCTGTCATGGCAGTGTAGTTGGCTCAACCGTCTGCAGAAGAGTCTACGGAATTCTGGGTGTTGGAGGGTCGTGAGATCTTTCGACTTTTGATTTCGTGTCTACTGGTCTGATGAATTCGAAATATGCAGTAATAGCATGTTCTTCTAATTTACGTAGGTAGTTGGTTTTAGCCCAACCTACAGCTACGTTTTGGGCACGTTTAAGGCCAAGGTCTGCTGATTTTTGTGCTGATGCGAGTTCGGCGCTCAAAGCCCCAGGCTGGAATTCATAGTGGTGCATCATGGTTGTAATAATTGATCTACCCCATGCAAGAGTGACCAGGTAGTGAGTCAAATACCTCTGTGCACGACATAGCGGGTTTGCAGAACCTATCCAGTTCATCAATTTTGTTGTTCAAGACCCTGGGGAGAGAGTCCTCTTCCAGGTGTGTCTTTAGGACCATCATGTGGTGAAAGTATTGCGAGATGCGGTAATATACTTTGATTAGCCTGGCAATGGATGGATTGGTTGATTTGTGCTGGTGATTATGGTAGCGAGGGTGACTGCAAAGATCAGGCTTGTTATACCATTGCCAATTGCATCTCCTATGAACTCTCTTATCCGTGATCATATCGATCGATCGATTAATCAATCAACCAACCAATCAATTAATTAATTGGGTATCAATCAATCAATCAATCAATCAATCAATCAATCAATCAATCGAGAGCTACGAAACCTGGAAGGGAATGCTAACAGAATTAGTTATATTTAATATTTAAACAGGGAGCTAATGGCTATTTAATCAAGGTAATTAAAATTAAATTGAATTAATTTTAGTTAAAACCTGAAAAGCATTTAATATTTAATATTTAATAACAATAGCAATGACAAAAATACAATAAAGATTAAACACTTTGATTCGAAAACCTGGGTTTAGCCGGCAGTCTTCTTGTATAACTATATAATCTTGCAAATGGATACTGTCAAATCACTGTATGTTTCGGCTGTATGGCCTTCTTCAGAAGTTAACAAACTCTAACCAATTTAGTGGGGCGGATATGTAACAAATTTGAGGTAAGATGTTCCATTCTGGCAGAAAGCATGACATTTGGCATATGGGTGGTTTACGGTATGCTGAACATAATTAGATGCGGTGCCACGTGATTCTACCAAGGGAACCCATTCAAAATGGCGGATTCAAAATGGCCGCCTTCCCAGCGGAAAATCTGCATTACTCAAGTTCTAGATGGCAAACTAGCATATATAGTATAACCCTGGTACTGCTCTCTGCCTGAAATAAGTGGTCTGCCCTTGCTAGTCAAACAGGTGTACCTTTGCTTATGTGGCTAATTTAAGGTGTTGCTGGCCAGGCCAGCAACAGCTTACATTAACAACATTCTCAAGATAAACCTGTTTCCATGCACAAAGAAGGCTATGCAGGATATACAGCTATAAGGCAGTACAAGCGTTATAATTAAATAATAAATAAATCTTACTGCTGCTAATTTCTCCATAAATGCCTAGCTCTTTCTTATAAGCTAGAGAGCTAGTTGTGGAAATTATTTTGAAAGGTCATTGACTGAAAATTCTTCAAATTAGCTTTTTCTGACCAGTTTGCCAGGTGATATATTAGAAATTAGTATGCTATATATATGGAATATTTTACTACACTAATAAATTAATTATACTATGGATTCTTTGCCAAATCCTTAAGTTTTCTGTATTATTATTTTAAAGCAATATTTTATTCTTACCTGGAATAACAAGAGGAATACAAGGATAAGTTGTCTGTGGTATATTTTCTGCTCTCAACCAGTTACTTTTTGCAGAATGACAAAATATTGCACAGAAAATCTGTCCCTCTGATAGGTCTTAAGATTTCGAGGCATAAATAATTTTTAATAGGAATAAAACAATTAATATATTATATTTTTAATGCACTAAATAAGCCAAGTCGGTAATTATGTATTAAATGCATAAAGCTTAATATTTTATATAGAAGCAAAACCTCTCTATAGTGACCACCCATTATTTAATAATCTAGTGTAAGGCCAACCTGTCTATAAGGACCACTCAGATTAAATATAGTTGTATATGGGTAACCTGTCTATAAAGACTGATCAGATCAACTCGGTCTACAGAACAACATCTCTATAAAGGGCAACTTAGGCAGAAGATCGTACCATACTCTTGGCCATAGAAAAGTCACTTTATGAGAGGTGGTCTTTAGAGAGATTACCTCATAGCCAAGTTAGGCAATATTTACTTAACGGCACATATTCCGCTTGGACAGAACAAAAGGGTATTTATACTCTCTGTGGCCAAACTAGCCTGGGCAAGGAACGGGTGAAATTCACTTGTCAATGAGACCTCCTAACTCTTTAATGCCCATTACCTTCTGAATTGTAGTTACATTATAATACAATATTTACACCCATCTAGAAACTAATCTTCTCTTTATTTTGAAGATAGTCTACATGAAAGTTATTGCTGCCTCTGACAGCAGGAACTTTCAGTTAAATTGTTTTCAAAATATTCAGTGGTTTTCATGGTAGCTGACTGAATGTAAGACTATGGGATTTTTGCAGTGAAGGAGTCAATAATTATCAGTCCTGTGATTCTGCAAGCTACCCCTCTATGTGGACAATCTAACTCCTTTTACATGGAAGGGCATAGAACTGTAGTTAGAGACATATGATCAGTCTATAGTTGGCACTTCACCCATAGAAATTTACATATTATATCATCCCGTTTACTGGTTCACTAAAGCGTGTCTGTTCAATGAGACTAAATATTATCGTTAGATTGAATCGCTATTCAGACATCAGATCACTTCGGAGATACCTGCGCTCAGACCTATGCTAATACGCATATCAAAGTGGCTGCTTGGATTTAGCTACCTGTATTTTATAACAGTAAGTTTCTTTATAATCAAGATTATATTTGCATTTAACAGTTTATATTTTTAACAGTTTATATTATACTAGCATCCAATGTTTGGAATTGATACCCTTTATGTATACTACAGCGTTCGGAAATTTGACAAATATTTTGTTGCCCCACGGGCAAGTACGCCATTTAAATTGGGTTGCCCGACTGTTCTTCCAGGTTGCCCCATTTCTGTAAATTATGTTGAAGATATGTATTGTTGTAAGCAGGCTACAGAATCCGGGCAAATACCAACTCAAGCATTATAGTAACCACGTGTCCCTTATATCAGCCAAAGCGGCTTCTGTATTGGTCTTGAGAAATGTCCATTTGCAGATCAAGAGAAGACTATCTTTGAAAATTTACAACTGGAATGACTGGCTCGATAACCGAGCCAGTGCTAAATTAAAAAACCCCAGTCTTCTCGTGGGCTGCAAAGGGAAATTTTCTTGAGCAAATTTGAGTGTGAAAGGGTTAAGGCTAGGAAAAATAAATACTCACCATGAGTATATATACGAGCCCTGAAAATAACAAATTATCTACGTTGTCCCCCAGGGCAACCAATGTGTTAAATATGGTTGCCCTGCAGTAAAAAGTGGTTGCCCCCACCCCCAACAACCACCGGACCGCAGGAACGTGTACTTTTCTTGGCCTGTACTATATTTTTCTATTTCATGGACCTTTCTATTTTTAGCCATGCCCCGCCTATCTCCAGCTAAGCTCCGCGCACACCTCGTTCGTGGTAGGATCGATTGATCTCTGAACTCCATGACTAGCAATTTCCAGAAAACTATACAGGGCCCACGTGTGTTACATTTCAGAGAAAGTTTTGTTCATATAATGTGTCACAAAAATATTTTCAGAATAAGATAAGAAACATTTATAGTGCCATATGTTGGCCTAAGGCATTGCGTCTTGAATTACAGAGTAACCTTTGCATTATATGCAAAACCTTTTCCTATGTGATTCATTTTTTGGCTGTCACGTGTGCCACATCAGACGATTTCTTGAAAAACAATGCCCATTTATTGACCCTAAACTCTGTGATGTGTATAGATTATTTGCTTTGAAGCAATATTATTTTATTTCTATGGATAGTTCTCTAACTCTGTCAATCAATATTTTATAGAAAACCAACATTTAGATACTTCTAATTTAATGTGAAATTGCGTCACGTGTGTAAGTTACGTCAACGTGTGTGTTGCATGAAGTACTTTCCTCTTAGAGCAGTATCGCGAACGAAGTGAGCGTATAGATAACATGTACGTACGTGTAATGAGGAAAAATCAACGGAAAATGAGACACGGAACCAGGCTAAAATACATATACCATGCGACTGAGAAAGCTTCTTTTCCGGTCGCGAGCTTTTTTTGTTTCCGGTTTCGGCTTATGATATAGCTTTTGTGGTTTCTTCATGGGCCCTCGTTGCATTATGGGATATGGTTCTTCATTATGCGTATGTTACTCTCGTTGTTTTAGGGCAACCTACTGCGCACTTTCAATGTCCAAAATTTGTGTCATATTGTTATCACAAAAAAATTGCACTTTAGAATGTAAAGCGATTAAATGGTCTGGCGCAGACCAGATAAAAGCTTTATTTATTCCTATTTATGCGTCTGTAAATGCAAGATGCAATATGAGGTTTGGTTGACTGTCTCGTATTATTTTTAACACTCATGGCCGCGGAAAGTCGTTGTTGTCAATGTCGTATGTATTTAGCGAAGATAGGAAATTTAAGGCCGGGTACCACGCCATTCGCACCCGGATGGATTGTACATGTATTTACTCGCAGACATGCATTAATTCCCGTTTTTTGTAGCTTATGTATGGATAAACGCGATTTAAAAATTCTAGCGGACGATATTTCATTATGACGTCATAGTTACTATGAACTTGTTTGTATTTCCCCCAAATAGCGAGGAGCACCGTGATACGTCGGTACAAATTTTATAACGTCATTGGACTGGTGCAACTATTTTAATGGTGTAGGCACCGTTAAAAGATGCAACAATGCTGGCGGATATCACTGACAATGGGCAGACGCATTGTTGTGAATATGTTGGACTGGATTTACCAGAATTCCGTACACGCATGACGAAAAATTAGCTTCAAAATACTATAGATGGGCATACGTATTTAGGACATTTAGACCCTATACAAATTCGTCCTATTTGTTTAAGCAATAAATGGTGTCTGCGTTCGCTTATAGGCAACTCCTATTTTGATATTATCTTTTTTTGTCTTATTAAACTTCAGAAAAAGTAGCATGCTGTTATCTATAATGGGGCAACTTGGCTCGAAAAAACTAGAGAAGAAATATTGGCGATCGTCACAGATGGTCGATGATCAGAGTTAAAACATGAATTACATGTATGATCAAATTGGTAGCAAGTCTGGTTAATTATATACAGTACTCTGTATTTCACTAGACAGAATATAGACAACATCATATGGAATATCGGTGATTGATGGCAATGGGGAATCGCAGTATGTGCACAAATAAGGAGCAAAAGAATAGATTTAAATACTGCCTGAATTTCAGACTTCAAAAGTTACAGCACTACATAGAGCGATATGTGATACCTGGTGTGACGGTCATGCTCATGACATCCAGTGTTATTGAATTTGCTGACACACTACATGAGATAAATATCAGAAGATTCCCGCCATATAAGTAAAATGAATATCATTAACTACAATGACGGCAATAATCTAAACCTCTGAAAGTAGAACCAGTTACATGTTTTAGATATTAGATTCATGCATTGTATTGGCGGTTGTAAAACCTATAAATCACACTCAAGTCAATGACACAGTAGAGTGGTTAAGTGTCCTATGTCATAATGTAACTGATTTACTGTTCCTGGGTAATTGACTCATTATGGTTGATACAGGAGTAAGTGTTGTGAATGATTTACTGTTCTAGGAACATGGCTTGTCAGCTAAATCGATTGACGATAAGTTAGAAAATCTATGAAAAGTAGGCTGTCTAGTTCCGGTATGTGTAGCAACTATACATGTAAAATATAAATTTAGTGCTGGAATCTAATAGTTTTGTTGTCATTCTAGTATGAAATGTCAGCCCATAAAACCATCACTAAGCTAATTGTACATATAGCCGAACTCGACACACATATGCCAGGTATGCATAGCCATTTTCTGTTTGGGATTAGTGTAACTCATGATAGATAGATTTAAAATTACATTTACTAGGCACTTTTAATCTGCATTATGTTTTATCTGTAATGTTGCGGTTTTACTTATTATATAAGTCTACAAAATCTAGCCTTGATACGCTGTATTACACGTGACACCTCACTGTAATACGTTAAAGGACATGGATTTAATTTATGCATATATAAGCAAGATACATTTCCTCTAATGATGATTCAAAGAGCTCTGAAAAAACAGCTAACACGTTTACATGTGCATGGTATGACTAAAGAAACCATGTCATAATTTACTAAATAAATGGATGAGAGACAATAGAGTGAAGAAAGTGTTAAAATAACTTGTGATTATTTCATGAAAGAAACTTACATTTCCTAATAAGACTACCATGAATGGAGTTGAATAATCAGCTATTTATACTCGAGAATAGACTAGTCAAATCTCTGTAACACACGTGACGTGTTACATTTTAATCAAGTTGACTCTTCACATTATTTCTTCAAAAATGTTTTATAGTGTATGGCAAATGATTGCACTAGATGACTTTTCTTTAGATATTATACTAAAAATGGTAACCTTATTCATATAGACTTGGTAGAAAACTATTCTATAAATGTGTCACGTGCGTTACAAGTCATGTGACTATTCAAAATAAGATCACGATTTATGTATGGTAAAACTGTCGTGCAATCTGAGGTTACCTTCTCAAAATACCATTACATCTCTTTAAAATAACTATAAATGCAATAAAATTAGAACAACAGACTCATATAAAGAGCACAAGATAGTTTTTGTAAATTTCTCTATGATTTATTAATAACGTTATGCAATGCATTTGAATGCTGATAGTTTTATGACAGCGCTGCTACCGCTGTTAACTTGATGTTATTTCTGTCATTTGACTATTCCCAAGTACTAATAAAACAATTGTATTCCCAAAAAACCTTTATTTTTTTTATTTTGGGACCACTTTCCATGGAATGGGCCACAGGTAAGCTGTTGAATATTTTAAGACTAATTTGACTGGGTGCTGTTGCTGCCTGTGGCATGTTTATTAAATAGTAGAGCCATACAATTCTTACAACGTGACGGACTATTAAGAATTTATAGAATCATTTATGACATAATGATTATGACGTCATCCTACACGCCGCTTAGCTGATTATGACGTCATATGACGGTATTACACTGAAAAGGTCCATTGCTACAAAACAAACATGGTATAAACTAAGAGTGCAGTGATTACAAGATGTGCAGTGTTCACCCCAACATGGGCAGTGATCATGATGACTATATGCAATTATAAAATTATAATAAAGTGATGATAAAAACTGTCCAAAGGCCTGACTTCATCCAATGTTATCTCTGGCTCCCTGTGATGAATTCACAAATCAGAATAATAAGAATAATAACAATAACAATCCTTATTTAAGGAGCGTATACATCGCCAGTAAACTGATCTTCCCAAATCCCTCACACACACGCACGCACGCACGCACGCACGCACGCACGCAGGCAGGCAGGCAGGCAGGCAGGCAGGCAGGCAGGCAGGCACGCACGCATGCACGCACGCAGGCACACGCACACACACCCTACCCCCCCTGCCTGGTCGACAACCAAACATGTACACAGTCACTGGCTCTCTGAATCGTCTAGAGGTATAATTTACCACCATTCATACCATCATTGGAACACTTATTTGAGCATGAACAGCACAAATGCCACCATTCACACAAACAATGAGCAAGACATTTGATGCACGATTACTGGTTCCAACATGTTATGAAACCGGTAAATAAATCATTGTCATGAATATCGTACACAAGTAAAGTGGAAATTGAATACATTTCGCCAAACAATTGATTATTTAGAGGATTAATGCGGTGTAAGATAAGATTTATGACCAGGAAGATCAATGTTTACTTTATCACGTCAGCGGCCACTTGACGGCCAGGCTTCTCCGTTCTAAAGATAATGACGTATGTATGTATGATTACTGTATTCTGCGGCTGTAGTAGTATAAACATCCTACAGCTGCAATCAGTCCTTCTTCGCTTTGCCCACAGTATCTTATCAGTATCTTATCCTCAGCCAAAATTCTTAGCTTCCTCAGGTCCATTCTTGACTTGAGTGTACGTAATCTTGCTTTCTTGAGGTCACCTCGTAGCACGCTTAGCAGATTTATGCAATGACGTTCTCTCCTGGCTCTGTATTTGCTGGCTCCGAGTCGGGCGAATTCCAAGGCTCTCTGCGCTGGTGTGTCTTCTGGCATCCTTAGCACATGGCCAAACATGGACCATCTTTGCTTGGCGACTCTTACAGACAGCAGCGGCGTATTACACATCTTGTATAGTGCATCGTTGAAATTATGCTCTCTGGCCATCGGTGTCCAGTGATGGTGCGTATGTGTTTGCGGTGGCAGGCGTCAAGTTTGTCTAGAGCTGCCTTTGGAGCTGCCCAGCTGTTACAGTTATACATCATCAAGGATACGCAGGTTGCATTGTATAGACGTAGTCTTTTTACCAAGGGCATTTTTTATCTATGAATTCATAGCTTCCAGAAGGACTGGAAAGCTATGTTCCCCATGATGGAACGTGCAGCAATGTCAGCAGTACTGCAAAGCAGTGAGCCCAAGATTTTACTTTTCCTCCATGGTTCGCCGCCACGGAGTGGATCGTCATTTTCTTTTGTTTCATGCTTTGTAGATAGGTATATGTGGGTGAACTCTGTTTTGGATTAATTCATAAACAGATTCTCAATTTTTAGTTTGCTTGCAGCTATTTGGAGAAGTTCGTCAAGGGGTTTCTTTTCCTCATCTATAAAGCCCACATCGTCGGCATATTCCATCTCTAGCGGCATGCCCAGTATTGACACCGGGGGGGGGGGGGGGGGGGGGGGGGGTTTGGTCTTGTGGAATTTTCCCGCACAGATTTCAATGCAGCAGCCAGGTAACAGATGAAGAGAACAGTGGATAGACCATCTCCCTGTTGGGAGCCGATTGATGTCTCAAACTCTACAGACTTCACCGACTTGACTCGTACTCTCAGCTTGGTGTCTGCAAGCAGTAGTCTCACTAGTCGTAGCTCGTCTTCATTGCAACTGGAGTGGCGTAGTACATCTAGGATCTTTGAGCGCTTAATTGTGTCGAAGGCTCGTGACGTCCTATAAACAAATAAGTTAGTTTTATTAATGGATTTACATTTACACATTTAGCTAATTTTAAGCACCTAACTCCTATATTGCAATCGTAAATTTATTCATAAGCCTGCACAATGGTAAATTGTGACCTACACACAGCGCAATGAATAGTGTACGCCTACTGACATTGAAAAGGTTGTGCGTTTGTGTACATGCGTGTCTATAGGCTATCTAAAATCGTTACAGTCAATCCAGAAAGATAAGATAGCTATGCATTCGTGTAATTGTATTCCAAATGCGTGGGGTGTTTTCATTAGATATAGCTTATCCCTGAACCCCGCACACCCTGCATATACCGCTCGTCATCTACGCCCACATCCGTCCATCACTTCAACCCATCGCAGCACGTGCACAGTATTACTGTAGGCTATTGCTCTATTAAAACAACATGTAAAGCACATGGGATGAGTGAAAATGTATACTACTGGTATTTTTGCATTTGCAATTCTCAAACCAATGCCATTTCAGTATGCTATATGGCCTAATTCGAGTACACGAACGCCGACGTTAGTGTTACCAGCAACATTCCTATGTTAGCATTATGATGTCGGCCACCATGCATGGCGGCTGTCCTTTAATTGTCAAAAATACCATCCACATTTTCGATATTACTGAATCGTAGTGCATTTCGAACAATGTATGTGTGAAAATAGGTGCGCATGTGCATAATACACTATTAGGGATTCGTCCGGTCCAAGAGGAACTAGACTGCAAAAAACTCACATTGCTAGGAAACATCCTCTGAGATATCAACACTCGCGAATTTCAAATAGCTACCAGACAACTTGGAGTAAAGTCTAGCAAGAGCAACAGCTGGTTTGTGGCATGCCAATCTTTACTAGATACATAGAGACTGCCAAGCATCTACCGGCTGATTAGCAACATGCCTACCAAGACAGTGTGGAAATCTATGGTCGACGCTCAAATAAACAGAGCCATACACTCCAGCCTCTAGTAAAAATATTGCAGCATCTCATCACCAAGTTAACAAACGAGCCTGAAGATACCACTCAACTTATCATTGACAAGCTAAGAAACGAGCCTGAAGATACCAGTCAACTTATCATTGACCATACAAAAATTATTGTCGCGCCAACGTATAAGCGCTCCTCCACAAACTCACTTGCAATAGCAAAGGTCACACACTTTCTTTGCTATTCTCTGCATCTGGCGCGCACAAAGCTGATAGAACCATTCACATGTACTGCTCCAAATATTGCTGACACGTCTGCTCATTAACATTATGCATGGACTACTTCGCTATAAATATTAGCTTTGCACACTTCTACATGTATCTGCGTTGCCACCCTATGTCTGTGTGTGACTTGTACCTTACGTCTTTGAACCTTGCGATAATAAATTGACATTGATCCTTACCCTACCGTTGTAGTGGTGAGCCCATCAAAGCTGGATTCCATATACAGGTACAGATACGGATGTCCGCTTCCGGGTGTGACGTCAGAAGTCCAGCTTGATAGCTGAAAACGTTCGGTTGTCAAGGTGGTTGCTATGTGCTTATCTTAGCTTTGGTTGGGCCGATTTTAAAATTTTGAATAGCATTTTGTTCTTCTACTATTAGTAAAGAAGAATAGGCCTATATAATACGGTCGCAAAGAATTATGGGCGCATAAACAAATCTTTCGATACTGACAGCTACGAGTTTGTGAATGCTACGTTAAATATTTTCCTTCTCATACTCTCAACTGCTTGGTGACAGCTTGATATTGAATGATATCAAGATATTTGTGCGGTAGAATAAGAAAATACAACAATATTTACGCGATTGGAAGCGTAAAACAATCCTGTCAAGGGCGTTCGCCCCAAGTGCCGCTGCTATGGCACAAATTATAATTATAATTATAATACGCTTATTTTTAACTCAAGGCGATTGCATTGATTACGTGACATTGTACACGTCAGTTCCATAGCCCTATTCTATGCATTACGCATATGAACATGTAGGATATAGGTCTTACGTTCATGTTTTGCGATGAAGGATAGCATACACGACCCCACCAGCTTCATTCGTGGCTAAGTCAGTCAGACACACAGTCGTTTGGTCGGTCAGTGAGTGTGTTGGTCAGTCGGTGGGTGTGTTGTTCGGTCTGTCAGGCTGTATGTCAGCCCGTTACTCATGCAGTCATCTGACCGGTCACTCATGCAGTCTGCCGGTCTGTCACTCATGCAGGCTGTCAGTCCATTGCTCATGCAGGCATCCGAACTGTCACGCATGCGGTCAGTGATTCCATCGGCCGATTTCACAGCGGGTTGGTCAGTCGGTGGGTGGGTGGGTTGGTCTGTCAGCCTGTCCATTAGTCCGCCACTCGTGCAGTCCTCCGATCTGTCACTCGTGCAGTCGATCACTCATGCAGTCAGCTGGTCAGTCAATCAGTCGGTCGGTCCACGGCTCATCGTTGGTCGGTCGGTCGATCGGTCGGTCGGTCAGTGTTTTGGTCTGTCAGCGGGTCCATCAGTCCCTCAGTTATACGGTCATCCGATCTGTCACTCATGCAGTCCGTCACTCATACAGTCATCCTATCTGTCACTCATGCGGCCGGTCAGTCGTTCAATCATCTAGTCAGTCAGTTTATCAGTTGGTGGGTTGGTGGTTTGGTCTGTCAGCCTGTCCGTCAGTCCATCACTCATGCAGTCATCTGATCTGCCACTCATGCAGTTCATCAGTACTGTCGCTCACGTGGTCGGTCGGTTGATCAGGCTATCACCCATGCTGTCATCCGATCGTTCTTGCAGTCAGTCGGTCGCTCATGCGGTCGTTCGGAGGTTTGATCTACCAGCCTGTAATGCAGTCAACCGATCTGTCACTCATGCAATCTGTCAGTCCGTCACTCATGCAATCATCCCATCTGTCGATCATGAGGTCGGTCAGTCGGTTGGCCAGTCGGTGCCAGTCGGTGGGTGGGTGAATGTGCGTGTGTGGTGTGTGGTGTGTGGTGTGTGGTGTGTGGTGTGTGGTGTGTGGTGTGTGGTGTGTGGTGTGTGGTGTGTGGTGTGTGGCGTGTGGTGTGCGTGTGTGTGTGTGTGCACGCGCGCGCGCGTACGTGCGTGCGTGCGTGCGTGTATGCATATGCGTGTGCGTGTGCGTGGCGTGGCATGGCGTGGCGTGGCGTGGCGTGGCGTGGCGTGGCGTGGCGTGGCGAGGCGAGGCGTGGCGTGGCGTGGCGTGGCGTGGCGTGGCGTGGCGTGGCGTGTTGCGCGTGGCGTGCGGGCGGGCGGGCGGGCGTGTGTGTGTCTGGGGACAAACATCTAGCAACCCCACCCCAGTTATAAATCTGGTCCTGCAAGGATGGATAATATATGTACTGTGCTCGTCAATTTAAACAGGTTTCGACTCAAGATCTGTTTGTGATCTGAGCCTTGTGTATCGCTTGGTGGTTCATAGCCCATTGAACATCAATGATGAAGTCGTTAATCATGTTAGCAGCTGTGATCGCCGTAGCGTCGGGTAAGTAAAACTTTTTTCATATTCAGCCTTTCTGTGTATTATTTTCAAATTTATATTATACAATCTCTCATGTGTAATTAGTAAATCCTTCACTTAGAAAACAGGATTACGATACGTGCATGATTCAGGACGGGCCACACGCACGCACGCACGCACGCACGCACGCACGCACGCACGCACACTCACCCACCCACCTGAGATATAATGATATCTGGTTAAGCTTGGTAGATCTTTGGTTTAAGAAATCGAACACAATTTGCATTTTTAAATTGAGTTTTTCCAAAATCTCGTTGTCCAGGCCAAGGCAGGAAATCATAAAAACTATTGAAATTCCTAATATGCATATGCATGTGTTATAATTCGGCTCTGGAGTCGGTGCAGTTGACGAAATGATGGGAATACGCTGGGTGGTAGGTGGGCGAAGGGGTGGGAAGGGTGGTGCGGGTGGTGGGTGTGTATGTGTGTGGGCGTGGCGCGTGTGTGTGCGTGTGTGAGGGTGTAACCGATCTGGTACACTATTCAGGGTCCCCACAGCTCCTGCACAATCTGGAAATTAATTTTTCTCTGGAAAAGTCAGAATACAATAATTACAAAAGTCATCGAAAGGTCAAGGTTATTTTTGCGTGTCCCGACGTGTGCATGCATGTAATTGCTGGTTTGAAATATGTAGGGAGCGGGCTCTAATAAGTTGACAGAATCAGATTGTATTATCAGTAAAGTAAAATATGTTTAAATCAAGGTAATGCGTATTTTGCGCATGATCTCACATATGTTGCATATTCACAACAGAATGTTTCAAAACAAATTTATTCCATTTATATATTTTAGAGGCTTAAATTGTGCGCCTAGATGTAATGAAACGAAATAAATCTTAACATATGATGATTTCATTACGTATAAATTAATATAATTTTATAAGTTGTTAAATTGAATTAGAGGCACGAGCCCCTAATTCAAATTCACAACTAAACATACGAAATTTATTCATATGGAATGAAATCATCATATGTTACGATTTATTTCGTTTCATTACATTGAGGTACACAATTTAAGCCTCTAAAAGTACATAATTTCAACAATTTTACTTTCAAGCATTTTGGTGTGAATATGCACCTTTAACGTTGCTTTAGAACTAACGGATATTGTAATTCCTCCACAGCTATTAGGCGCCTAATACACACATAATTTGAGTCTCGGTAACCGACATAGTTGTTAGTGCTGACTGCCACGTATGGAAAACACAGTCCTGTAGGAATTGAATGCCCAAATTGAGATAATGGTTAATTTCACTTCATTAGGGTGTGAAATGAAGACAAATTGTAGGTAACAATTTTTTCGACACCCATGACAACTGGCTCACATGCCATTTTGTAATGGTCTGAGTGAATAAAAGGAAACCGAAACTGGAGGGCCCAAAAATCCAAAATGGCCACCGTCGCTCATAGAAACTACAGAGAATGGCATATCTCTACAACCACGTGACCAATTTCAATGGTATTAGAGTCCGTTTTATGATTTGCTAATATGTCTGATCATTTAGAATTGGTTTTAGGTCTTTTGGTCGACATCAGGATATGGTCATGTAACAAAGTCAACAATGTCCGTTTTGTCCGTTTTTTCCGTTTTGTCCTCTCAGGGCAGAGATATGAGCAACTCTGGAGTTAAATGATCAACTTGATTGATGTTAGCCTCCATTGTTGGATTTTCAAACACGCCCGATCATTTGGAATGTGTTTTATCTTGATAGGCGGTCAAGGTCACAGAGCACGTTCAAGGTCACGTCGACTGTTTACTCTAGGTGCAGAAATATGAACACTTCTGGAGTTAATTGATCAATTTGCATGGTGTTAGACTCTATTGTAGGGTTTTCAGACATGCCTGAAAATTTCCAATATGTTTTAGGTCGATAGAAAGTCAAGGTCACGCAGCAAGGCTACGGTCATAATAATAGTAATCTGGCTGTAAGATGAATTACTTTTCTACCCCATCTTATGGCAAAAAATTATTGTTAATGTGACCTTGACGTCCTACTGGCCTGACCCCGTTTCCAAATTATCAGGTATGTCTGAAAACCTACAATACATCACGTCAAATCGAATTCCTTGGTCTCACAACAGTCCAGATTATGTATAGAAATCAAACATGTCTGAAACACGTGTGTGCGTCGTGTGTAAAAGTGAATCTAAAACGCTTGTTGGTGACTGATAATAGCCCTTTCATGACTAAAGCGGCCACTAGCCGTCCACAGGCTGCTCAGAGGACGTGCTACAATGGCGGTGGTGTTGACAACACACGTGATAATATGATGAGGGTCATTTCAGATTGTTATGCATGTTAAGTCCTCATTGTCTGATGTTGGTTTGGTATTGGATATGGCTGAAATAAACAACATGTCCTCAAAGAAAACAATATAGAAAACTTGACAGACAATCAGAGAAAGTACCTGAAGACATTGCTGAGTGATCGAATATATCTTTAATATCGTTTAATGGCCATACATATTCCAAACATGTAATTGTTTGACCATTTGATTCTTAAAGAAACTTCCATAATAATTCACTCACAGCAAATTAAACATTCAGTTTCGTTTACATGTAAGTAAGATTCACATACATTTTGCTCTTACATTCTAGGAACAAATTCGGCGAATATAACCTCTTCTTCCGTTAATCTGATTCTCTCAGTGTATACTTTAGTTTGGTCTAAACATTGATTTTGAATGTATGTAAGAGAAAAAGGTTTTCAACCAATCTCCAGATATGGCTCCATCTGGAAAACATGACGGCTTTCACAGTGTGGAATTATGACAGCGGGAATGGATCTATAGTGAATTTCTGTCACGCCCTCACTCCCTCCCCCCTCCCTCCCTCCCTCCCTCCCCTCCATTTCTCTCTCCCTTTCTCCCCCTCTCTATCCCCCCTCCCCTCCCCTCCCTCTCTCTGACTTTCTTTTTCCTTTCTCGCTCTCTCTCTCTCGCTCTCGCTCTCGCTCTCTATATCTCTCCCTCTATCTGACTTTCTCTCTTCCTTTCACTATCTCCCTCACTCCACCCGCCTCTCCCCCGTCTCTCTTCTTTCCCCTTTCTCTCTCTCTCTCTCACTCCCCTTCCCTCTCTCCCCCGCCTCTTTCTCTCTCAGTCTCTCTCCCTCCCCTCTCTCTCCCTCTTCTTCATTCCCTCTCTCATACTCCCCCCCCCCCCCACCCGCTCTCACCCCTCTCTCCCACACACACACACACACACAGTCTCCCTCCCTCTCTCCCTTTCTCCTGCACTCCTTTGCAGATTGGTCTAAGAAAAATGGACCTTCCAGTTTATCCATCCATCATATGCCGCCATATCACGTCATAATGAACTGCGTGACGTGTAGGATGACGGATTGTATGCCTTTATCATTTAATAAACATTGTGTTGAATATTTTGAAACTAATTTGACTGGGCACTGTTGTTGCCATAGGCATCAACAGCACCCAGTTAAATGAGTTTCAACATATTCTATAACTTACCTTTATAGCCTTCTGGAAATTCATAGTCAGGGCATTCGGGGATCGATCGATCCCAACACGAGTGAGATGTGGGTGGAGGTTAATTAGGGATGGGCGGGGCATAGCTTAAAGTACGCGTCTACCCAAATATGGCGCAACTACGAATGTGCAGAGCGTTTAATAAATGTAGCGTTAACGTTTTATTTTGTTTCGTTCTTAGCAAGATCAAATTTAGGTCTCATGGGGTCCCGCGGAGTTTCTTAAATTATTACACAGGGCCATCGGATTTGTCCTTATGATCCAGAGAAAGCTAGAATCTCGTTTCAATAGTAATGCCGCTGGGAGTCCCTATGGTTGGATGAGCTGTGGGATTTGGCCATATCAGCCTTATAGGTGTGGCATTTGTCCAGTTAACTTGAAGTTACGCAGGGGTGCCAAAAATTAAAACACAAAAATAATTTTTTCCTCACTTTTCCGGGGCCCTGGCAATTGGGGTTAGGGGTGCCCTATGCAAACGCACTTGTTCCACTACGTTAACCCCTCGCGTGCCAACCGCACCTTAAAGCGCTCAAAATATTACTTATATATTAATTAACCATTCAATGGTCAAGATGTGTAATAAGGAAGAAATTGTTGCTCATCGATCGCAATCCATTTGCAGGTCAATTGAAGACAATTTATAAAAGTTTTCCAATGGAATTTACAAAAAAAGTTTCAGTTGTCCTGCAAATGAAGGCTGTTTGAACATTATACGGTCAAGAAAATTCTAATTTTTGCATAATTACTGTCCATCTGCAGGCCAGGAGATGTTTATTTTTGAAGATTTATCACTGGAATGACTGGCTCGGTAATCAGTCATTGCAGTGGTAAAATTTCAAAAATAGTCTTCTCTTAGCCTACAAATGGGCATACTTCAATAACACAGAAGAGATTGCGTTTGCCGGTTTCACGATTAGATGGTTAGCACAAGATGGGTTAAGTTCGGCCCTGTGTTTTTAAAAACTGTATTACTAAGCCGCACTATATACCCTATGGTAAATCTCACACAGGCCCACACCCGATCTTGGCCATATAAGGCCCTATTGAGTGGAAATTGAAATTAACCCCGTTTGTGTCAACAGCGCCTCAAAGCGCTAAACATACTACTTATATAAATTAAGAATTTTAATGGTCAACACATTTCAAGACATTTTAATATTAGAAGACTATTTTGTTGTATATTTACATTTTTTGAGCGGCTTGGCCATTAAAGGGGTAATGGTAAAGAACATTCAAGCTTTGGCTTACCCAGTATCCGTTTGCAGGCCAGTCGTTCAGGTGGTTAATTTTCAAAAATACTATTCTCTTGACCTGCTAATAGACATGCCTCAAGACCACTGTCTGGTTATTTTGGCGAGTTTGGCCATTAAAAGGTTAAGTTGACGCAAGAGTGGTTAAATATTCCTGACTTCTATGTTTCAGCATTACCACGGTTACAATTCGGCCGTTTAATTGGTGGTCCATATTATGAAGGTGAAAATATGACAATAACCTGTGAGGATCAGCCGTCTAGTGTGGGAGATCTTAACAGCTTCTCATTGTACCGAATCAAAGGCCAAGAACGTGAACCAGGCACTCTTATTTATAAGCACTATGGTAACTACTTATACATTAAATATACAGTACAACACAGAAATAACTTCAGATGTTTCCAAAACATAGAAAAGAAACATCAGTAAGTCAGTAGCCTACAATGCACCTTTCCAGTTTTAGCTATGCCCCGCCCATCTCTATCTAATCCCCACCCACACCTCGTCCTGTGAACTCACTGGCCATCAATTTGCAGAAAACTATACCGGTAAGCTGTTAAATATTTTGAAACTAATTTGACTGGGCGCTGTTGCTGCCTATTGCAACATCAGCGTCCAGTCAAATTAGTTTCAAAATATTCAACAGAATGTTTATTAAATGATAAAGACATATAATTCGTACGTGTCTGCCTATTAAGCGTTAAAGACTGACTATATTGAGTCATTCACGACGTCATGATTATTACGTCATCTTACACACCACGTAGTTGCTTGTAACGTCATATGATAGATATATAAACATGGAAAGGTCCATTTTGAACACAATTCAAGAAATGTGTTGTTGAATAGTTTGAACATAATGGAGGAATCCAGTTTTAGCCATGCCCCGCTAAGCTCCACCCACGCTTCTCCCGTGTTGAGATCGATCGATCCCTGTACTCTCTAACTACCAATTTCCAGAAAACTATGCAGGTAAGCTGTTGAATATTTTGAAACTATGGCAGCAATAGCGAGGACTGTCAGCACCCAGTAAAATTAGTTTCAAAATATTTAATAGCATGTCCATACAACAACTCTTAGTCCGTCATCAATTAAGTGTTCGTGACGAACGTACCTACGCCATTCATGACGTAATTGATGATTATAACGTCATCATACACACCAATTAGGTGAATATGGCGTCATATGATTGACGGGAAAACTTAATTCCTCCATTTGAGTGGAAGACATTGCTGCCAAAGGAGCTTTATTATTTTGTTAAAGCAATTACATTATTTCAGAGCTGTACGGTACCGTCAATATTCATTAGCCCATTGCAACACACGCGATCACGTGTCAATGTGTCATGCCTGTTGGTGTCATAATTTGGTTCGCATCTAACGCCAATGCACGGCCAACGTAAGGCAGACAAACATGATCAAGCTTTTATATACTGTTACTGACAGGCGTTATTTACACTCTAAAATGTGTTCTTATCCCTGACCTAGTACTGAACAACAGCAACAATGACGACGACGACGACGAGGACGACGACTACTACTACTACTACTACTACTACTACTACTACTACTACTACTACTACTACTACTACTACTACTACTACTACTTTTACGAATTCTACTAGCAGTAGTACTGTTATTGCTGAAACAAAAAAAACAAACAAAAAAATCCCAACTGCTATAAATTTGTACACTTGTACACCACTAGTATATATCTATATAAATGTAAATATGTTCCCCACATACTTTGTATAAAGTCTGGGAGTAATAAATTGAATTGAATTGAACGAATGTCTGCAAACATCTCTTAGGCCATGTTCTCACTGGAGAGTTAATCTGGAATAACGCCATACCTCACTCAGTATTGCGTTACGCCAGTTAAGTCTCTAGTAGTCACTTAGCCAAAGACTAATTT
>CM067361.1:39068414-39122126 GCA_034401795.1 Chaetoderma sp. LZ-2023a
GACACGACGATGTTGTATATAAGGATAGGTAAGGTATCTTTAGCGAGATACAACACAGACGGCGCAACACGCCACTTTATTATATTATCGCAGGAAACGATCTTCATTGTTAAACCAGCGTGCATTTTCTAGCAGGAAGCTAGCTTTCGACTCGCTGAGCTTACATATATACTCATATTATACATTAACCAACTAATAATGCAGAGACATACTGGTTACACAAATAGTCGTAGTGACAGTGTAGTGTTCACTGTTGGCGGCAATGGTCGCCCGGCCTCACTGGAATGTAAACCTCCCACTAACTATAGAGGTCGGTCTTTGTGGTCACCGGCTGCCCGCAGTCTTCCGTCTCCATCCCCGAGGCCAGCTAACCAGCATCGCCGGGCCAGCGAGTACCCGGGTTACGAGCAGGAATCCGAGGAGGAATTGGTGGAGCCGTTTGGCGCTCGAGCTACACCACCGTACCAGCGCCCTAGCCAGGCATCCCACAGTCATCCCACCCCATCCTATCATCCACTAATCTATTTACTATTGGGTTGAATACATTAAAAAGTGATTTTTAGCACTGTTACATTATTTAAGTTTCATGTTTATTTTATTGTATAACAATGTTTTGCTTATTTGTACAGATAGTTATAAATAGCATATAGCATTTTGAATAGGCGACTTCAATAGTCTGGTCATTCACAAAGGCGGGTGCTAAGATTTCGCAGAAGCTAACTAACAGTTTGATGTAACAATAATGTCTATCCATCAAGGGTATCACATACGAAGGTATAGTTGCATCGTAGCTGGATACTTCCCTGATTAATATGTTAATCGAATATATAACATTAATTCGCTCCGCCTGCTCAGACACCTGCCCCATAGAGATAATATTGTCACCCCTCCCCGGTGCTCCTGCTGCTGCCCAGCGCCCCGGATGCTCAAACTTTGCGACTACACCATTGATGACAGCATTGCCCCCAAGACGTCATGGGAGCACTGTTTCTGTCTGTATTTGATAGCAGCAAAGAGGCATGCCATTTTAAAATTTTGATTCTTGAGTTTTAATACACATTGCTTGATGTTTTGTGGCTGGCTTATCTAACGGCTGTGGAAGACACTTTTTTAAATATTTAAATGTTCACTATTGTACCATTTTATATTTTCTCCTTTTCTCCTTTTGTTATGTATAGGGGAAACTGGTCTAAAACGGGCCCTCGACCTAAACGGGCCCACGAAATCTCGTGCTGCTACGTTCTAGATATACAACGAAACAATTGTCAAGCGTAATCGGGCTATCATGAGGAGGGATTGTTGATAGTTAGATTGTTATACACGTGTTAGATTGACCGTCAAGCAAAATACAAAAAATCGATATTACGGTTAAAATGTTTGGGAAATGCGCACATTGAGCTGAAGGTATGTATGAATTAGTATTCTAGCATACATGCGGTTGTTTACAAACAGCAAGCTAGTGCCTATTACTGTAAAACGCTATTGTTCAAGTTAGGAATAATATTTTATTTAAAATGGCGATCCTTTCCTTTTAACATGGTGTAGCTAAAACGGGCCACACGGGCCCGTTTTAGATTGAGTGGATATATTATTATTTATTGACATGCAAAGTAAAAATTGGGATAATCTGTATCTTTATAGAACTGAAACTGTGTTGTCACACTTGTGCGCACCACCGTCGCCGCCACCACAACCTCGTCCTCCTCCATTACCACGACCGCCATCATCATGACCACCACCATCACCACCACCACCACCACCACCACCACCACCACCACCACCACCTCGTTGTCCTCCTCCACCACCACCACCACCATCACCACCGCCGCTACTACTACTACTACTACTACTACTACTACTACTACTACTACTACTACTACTACTACTACTACTACTACTACTTACGATTACGACTACGACTACGACTACCACTACCACTACCGCTTCCACTACCACCACCACCACCTCAACCACTGCTACTGTTGCCGCCGCCAACCCCACCCCGCCGCTGTTGTTACTACTACTACTACTACTACTACTACTACTACTACTACTGCTGTTGCTGCTGCTGCTGCTGCTGCTGCTGCTACTACTCCTACTACTACTACTACTACTACTACTACTACTACTACTACTACTACTACTACTACCCATTTTGTCTATTTTTATTCGTTTACAGTAAGAATGCAAAGATGGGAAAATATGTTTGAACGACGACAATGCAGAGCTGGAGTGCAGAGTGTATGGAACGCGCAATACAAGCGGTTAGAACAGGTGCCATTGGATTGAAGAAAGCGTGTAGACTGTTTAATATGCCACGGTCAACACTACAACGTCGATGCCGCAAAGATATCTCATCGAGATTTGCAGCGAAAAAAGGACTGGGATCAAAGAAACCTTGTTTTCTGATTGAACTTGAAAATGAAATTGTACAACATGTGGAGACGATGGAAGCTATCCTATTTGGCTTCCCACCAAAACGGTTAAGGGAATTGGCATTTCAGTTTGCAGAAATTAATCACATTGATCACAATTTCAATCAAGCCACCACGGCAGCTGGATATGACTGGCTGCATGGATTCATGTCGCGTCACCGAGAAATTTCACGTAGAGCCCCTGAAACGACATCAGCTGTCAGGGCAATGGGATTCAACCGAGTTAGTGTTGGTAAATTCTATGACATACTAGATGCCCTCTATGCAAAACGCAACTTCACTGCTGACCGCATATACAACGTTGATGAGACCGGAACCACAACTGTACCAAACAAACCGTCAAAAATCCTGTCACTTCGTGGCGAAAAACAAGTCGGATGTTTAACTTCGCTGAGCGAGGAAAGCTGGTCACGACTGAAATATGCATGAATGCAGCAGGAAATTTCATTCCCCCATTGTTTATTTTCCTCCAGAGTCCGTATGAAAGATGAATTAATGGATAATGCACCACCTGGAGCAATTGCGATTCCTCACTCATCTGGATGGATGCAATTAGAAATTTTAACTCAGTGGTTCAAACATTTTCTCCAGCATTCAAATCCTATTGCAGAAAGGCCTGTCCTCTTAATTCTTGATGGGCATAACACCCACACAAATAACTTGGAGGTTATTCTGTTGGCACGAGAGAAAAATGTCCACATAGTATGTCTCCCTCCTCACTGTACTCACCATTTGCAACCGTTAGATGTCTCATTCATGAAACCACTCATGCCATACTATACGCAGGAAGTAGAAAGGTGGCTTCGCAATCATCCAGGTAGAGTTGTAACTACTTTCCGGATTGCAGGTTTGCTTAGTGGGGGATATCTGCGCGCAGCCACGCTCCTCACTGAAATAACTGGTTTCCGAAAGACTGGAATTTGGCCATTTAACAGTGATGTCTTCCACGAATGTAACTTCGGAGCAGCTGCGACTACAGACCTTCCACAACCACAACCGGATAACGTTCGACGTGGTGAACGTGAACAAGATGCATATGAACAAGATGATGATGACCCTGTCATTAGACCACCATCACCTGGAGTACCTCTGGTTCAACCAACCATAATTACACCAGCAAGATCTCATGTCCACCTGTCTCAACAAAGCGTAGTTACACCATCAACATCTGGTGTTCCCCCTACTCAACCAGTCGTGCCTACACCATCAGCATCTCGTGTCATCCAGGCACAGCCAGTCATAGTTACACCATCAACATCTCGTGTCGTCCAGGCACAGCCAGTCATAGTTACACCATCAGCATCTCGTGTCGTCCAGGCACAGCCAGTCATAGTTACACCATCAACATCTCGTGTCGTCCAGGCACAGCCAGTCATAGATACACCATTAGCATCTCGTGTCGTCCAGACACAGCCAGTCATAGTTACACCATCAACATCTCGTGTCGTCCAGGCACAGCCAGTCATAGTTACACCATCAACATCTCGTGTCGTCCAGACACAGCCAGTCATAGTTACACCATCAACATCTCGTGTCTTCCAGGCACAGCCAGTCATAGTTACACCATCAACATCTCGTGTCGTCCAGGCACAGCCAGTCATAGGTACACCATCAACATCTCGTGTCGTCCAGGCACATCCAGTCATAGTTACACCATCAGCATCTCGTGTCGTCCAGACACAGCCAGTCATAGTTACACCATCAGCATCTCGTGTCGTCCAGGCACAGCCAGTCATAGTTACACCATCAACATCTCGTGTCTTCCAGGCACAGCCAGTCATAGTTACACCATCAGCATCTCGTGTCGTCCAGGCACAGCCAGTCATAGTTACACCATCAACATCTCGTGTCGTCCGGGCACAGCCAGTCATAGTTTCACCATCAACATCTCGTGTCGTCCAGGCACAGCCAGTCATAGTTACACCATCAGCATCTCGTGTCGTCCAGGCACAGCCAGTCATAGTTACACCATCAACATCTCGTGTCGTCCAGGTACAGCCAGTCATAGTTACACCATCAACATCTCGTGTCGTCCAGGCACAGCAAGTCATAGTTACACCATCAACATCTCGTGTCGTCCAGGCACAGCCAGTCATAGTTACACCATCAGCATCTCGTGTCGTCCAGGCACAGCCAGTCGTGGTTACACCAGCAGCATCTCGTGTCGTCCAGGCACAGCCAGTCATAGTTACACCATCAGCCTCTCGTGTCGTCCAGGCACAGCCAGTCATAGGTACACCATCAGCATCTCGTGTCGTCCAGGCACAACCATTCATAGTTACACCATCAGCATCTCGTGTCGTCCAGGCACAGCCAGTCATAGTTACACCATCAACATCTGCTGTCATCCAGGCACAGCCAGTCATAGTTACACCATCAGTATCTCGTGTCCTCCAGGCACAGCCAGTCATAGTTACACCATCAACATCTCATGTACCCTTGGATCAAGCAACAACATCTGGCTCTAAGCTTGGAGAATCAATCGGTAACAAATCAACACGTGATGCCAACATCAATGCCCGTAGCCGTCCAATTGAAAACGAGAAGCATGTTGCCATTACTGCTGTGTCTCCCATTCCAAAGATCCAGCAAACTGAGCGCAAACCATCTAAAGCCAGAGGAAAAACAGATCTATTAACAGGTATCCCCTACAAGATAACCTTAGAAGAAAAAGCAGCCGTGTCGATACAGAAAACAAATATGCCTACCAGAAGGCCTAGGCTTACTATAAAAGAAACTAGAAAAAGACAAGCAACAGAATCTACATCAAAAGGAAAGAAAAAGATGTCTAATCTGGTCCCTGAGAAGACCCAATCCGATGATGACACACCATGCCTGTATTGTGATGAAAAGTTTTCTGATTCCAAGAGCGGGGAAATGTGGATTCAGTGCATGACTTGTGAAAGATGGGCACATGAGGAATGCTCTGGCAATGATAATT
The DNA here is from genome assembly GCA_034401795.1 of Chaetoderma sp. LZ-2023a. Taxonomy (NCBI): domain Eukaryota; kingdom Metazoa; phylum Mollusca; class Caudofoveata; order Chaetodermatida; family Chaetodermatidae; genus Chaetoderma; species Chaetoderma sp. LZ-2023a. The sequence goes on from CM067361.1 coordinate 39,073,791, forward strand.
ATGAGACATTGTGAAGATGACTAATTCAATGCTTCTGCACATGCATAATAGGCATATGTGCATTATATAAACTGTTGATAGTTTCCTACAATCTTTTTTTTATTTGTGGAAACGTCCAGTTTTCCCATTACGCATACCATAGGCTGCTAGTGAACACATGCAGGTTAAATATAATCTTTTGATGGACCAGTTATTTTGTAATTTGTTTGAAACGGTCCAGGGACCATTACATGTACGAAACAACAGTTATTTTTATTTCTTTTTAAAACCTGGTCATGGGGCCCATTTTATCCTATGGCATGTCTAAAATAGGAATTGTACATGCCTTTCTAAATCGATTTTTGTGCCAGCAAGTAATAAATTTAAACGGTATTTGTGTATTGTACATTGTTAAAAATATATGATAGATGATTTCATTATCATAAACCCATATGATTTGCGTTATCATTCTTCTTCTTCTTTTCGTTCGCTGATCATACCGCCAGTCCTGTAAGTGACTATCGACATGATCATAAGCGTTAAGTGCGTGGATCCATGGTTTATTAGAGTGCGCCGTGCGGCCTGGAATCTCCGTCTTCAGCACTCGAGGTTTCTGTCAGGGTTACCTCACCCTTATCTCCTTTAGTCGCCTCTGACTACACGCAGAGGATACGGAAGGTGTATTCTAAGCCCCACCTACAGGGCGAGCTCAATCTATGCGTTATCATGATAACAATATTTTACATTTTCCTTAAAGGGTCCGTTTTAGACCGGTATTATGTTCTAGAGTTGAGTATGGTTATGTTTATAAGATTTAAAAGATGGTTACCAGGTAACACTGCTTATTTAACTCATCATTGTTGCATTCGTGTATTACAATATTGATAATGGATAAATATGTATTATGGAAATACGTCATGCTGGTAATAATTTAATATAGATAATTTACTTATGACAGGCTAATTCAAATTTTACGCATAAACCTATCTATCGCTAGTACTATATTTAATTAAACAGGAGAGCGACTGCCGGAGCATATTTGGTGAAGCATGTTGTTTGCTAATGGACCTTTCTGATTCTAGCTATGCCCCGCCCATCTCTAGCTAAGCTCCACACACACCTCGCTCGTGTTGCGATCGATCGATCGATCTCTGAAAACCGTGACTATCAATTTCCAAAAAAATCTCCACAGGTAAGCTGTTGAATATTTTTAAACTAATTTGACTGGGTGCCCTTGCTGCCTAAGGCAGCTATATGGAACCCTTTGTGACGTAATGATTGTGACGTCATCATATACCCGCTGATCCGATTATGACGGCATACGAGGTCAGATGATGGATGGATACTCTGGAAAGGCGAATTGTCGCACTTTCAGACCTTGGGAATCGTTTACATAGTCTGATATTTTCTCAGTGGATGGTCACTTCAATGGTTGATTGTAGCATAGTAATTTCTATTGATGGGTATTCCTATTTCGATGGCGGCCTGTGTGCTTGCTGATGCGTGTGTCAATGCCTGCTGTGTGACTGAGTGAATATTTTGCCTTCATGATCGAGGGCAATAAGTATGCTTGTGATAGTCTCCATGACAAGATATTGACTACCCATTAATTAGTTCATTACTATCAGATTGCTCAGCCTTATTAATGAGCACATACTGTGTCGGTTTCTTTGCCCACCAACCAACTTCTCTATTGAGAACTATCGAATCAAATTATCGTTTGAACTTATGTCCATGTCATGTCATTAAGTGCTGCATCTAACGGAATAACATGGTGAAGTATTCTATAATTATTTCAGATCTCCTTACTGCGTTTAAGATTATTCAACAGCTCCTTATATTTAGGCCAATGTATATTCTAATGAGTGCTGGTTTGTAAAAACTCTGTAACGCAAACTATATATTCAATTTCTATATTATTTCCACATGACTCGTGATCAAATTGAATCAATCAAATTTGTTTGTGGCAGGTGGGCGTGCGGATGTTGTAAATATTAGTGAACGAGGCATATGGAAATAATAATTAAACACACTTCCCCACCCCTCACCACAGCCTCTCTCTCTGTTTGTAATAAAAGCAGCTGGGCAGAGGAGGCTAGGGGAGATGACCGTTGTCAGCACTTACAGCCTCACGTGAATAAGCAAAACAATCTTATATATTTGTTAAAAAATGAGTTTATTTATATATTTATTAATTTGGGGGGTGGGGGGGGGGTGGGGGCAGGTGAAATAATTAGGGTACACCGCCGTACCAGTTAAAAGAATGCTTCATTGGTATTTAATCTAGGGCCTTTTTTTTTACAAATTTTGTTCTGATAAGGGATAATGAATTTTATAATAAAAATCATTGTAGGCAATTTCCCGGGAAATACAGGGCAATGAGAAATACTGGGAATTACCGGGAAATATTGGGAAATACTCATATATCAGGTGACAAGTTTATATATTTAATCGCATTGTTGTTTTTCATGCTTAAGAAAACACTGACACGCATTAGTTAATATCATCTAGTGACATGTGCATAAGTTGCAAACCTATGCATAAGGAAACATTTGAAACTAATTTGCTGTTCATCCGGTCAAATCAGTTTCAAATTATTCAATTGCTTACCTGTATAGTCACCTTGAAAATGTGATTCTGAGAATTCAAGTTTCAAAGTATATAAATAGATCTCATCACACGCAATGCGTGGGCGGAACTTAGCTTGAAATGGGCGGAGTTTAGCTAGAAATGAGCGGGGCATGGCTATAAATGGATCCTTCTATTCTTTGACTCACCTCATCGTTGAAAGGAATGCTGGGACTGGTAGGGCCTAGGTCCTACATAGCGGGTATGAGCAGAGATTTCATACAGATTACGAGACCGTCCACGCCACGTGCCATTGGACCTGCGCTGGAGTGAACTATTAAAGCAAGATTGAACAAAATAGGCCGAGTTGTAAAAGAGTATACTCCATTTCTAACAAAATATTGCCTACATGTTTGATATACTAATATGGCAAAGACGTGATTTGTTCCAAAATTATAGTTAAACATACCCACCATTCTCTTCTTTCCTCCTTCCCTCCCGTCTGTCTCTCCCTCCCTCCCTCCCTCTCTCTCTCTCTCTCTCTCTCTCTCTCTCTCTCCTTCTCTCCCTCTCTCTTCTCTCTCTCTCCCCCTCTCTCTCTCCCTCCCTCCCTCCCTCCCTCCCTCCCTCTGTCAGGGGATCTGGAAGCATATTTGGTTTAAACGTGATTTATTTGTTCAGATGGGAGCACGATAAGACTTAGAGTCTTATGCCCGTGTCTCCCATACACATACAGATTATTCAAAACTTTTTTACAACAAAATGGCGGCAAATCATAATAGTTTAATTAATTGTAGTCTATTGGTGTGCATAAGTATGTGAATGTTGAGTGTGAGGTGGGGGAGAGTAGGAAGAAAGACCGAGATAGAAAGGGAGATGGGGAAAGGGGGGGGGGGAGGGTGAGAGATAGAGAGAGCGAGGAATAAGATCAAATGGAAGAATAGCAGAGGTGAGCTCTAGGTGCTGCCTTCGCCCCGACCTGTACGTGTTGGGCTGCTGTCCATTTACCCCGTAAACTATAAGTTCACAAACAGGAAGCTACTGAAAGCGGTTGGTGTTAATTATGTATTGACATACCGTATTACAGATCAGTTTGTTCATTTCCAAGTTGGTAGTGTAAGTCCCGTATAGAAGCTGGTTGACCGTAAGATTAGCAAGAGAAATATCGTTCAAGGCAAGCTGATTTTGGAAAACGACTCTTTGCTCGTTAAAAAGGGCACAATGTAAGAGGTAGTGGTGTGTAGATTCATCATTGTGCCCACAAGAACAACTGGCAGATTCCGACAGAAAGTTGTCAAATAGATGTCGGTTTAAAGAACTACAACCATTTCGGAGCCTGCATAGCATTATGTTGGCAAACCTCGGGCCTACGTAATACCACTCAGGGGGTTGTCGTATGGATGACATAGCCTTGAGGAAGCATATTTGAGCGACAGGACAGGTTCTACAAAAAATGTCCGTATGGATGTCAGTGTCTGGAGGAAGATATGAAATGGGTGTCCCCCTTCTCATAGAATGGTGGTCGTGGAAACCAACCTCTTATCCACCCACCCAACCATCACAAGTAAATCATTGAAAGGTACAGGCTTAGAGAATCGTTATCCTGCATTCTGAGTTTCCTATGATATGTGTATAAATGTTAAAGCAATGTTTAGTAAAGAACTTGTGTATTCTCTGGTCAATTGAACCTATTCCAAATGTAGATTATTATCCTCTGATACCTGCTTCTAGTCAATTGGAAACGGTGACTAAGCGATGACTCTCTGGGAGTGCATCAAGCGACCAATCATTTTTAACATGTGAACAAGTTTTGTTCAGCTCTTGCCTTAGATGAAGTTTCTTGAGTTTCATGTTAATGGGTTCAGCAGTTTCACAGACGATCTTTAAATGTAATTTTTAAAACAGTACTAAGTCCCAGATTGCCAGCAACAAAATTGCCTAAACCGGGATCTAACTCTATGGATTATTCCTGTCCAGTTGTTCTTTGCTATTTGCTTAAAGTATAAAATGGACAGATGATGGATGAATAAAGAGATGGCGGATGGTCGACACAAAATAATTTGACTGCTGCTGCTGCGGCTGCCGCTGCCCCCCGCTTCCGCTACTACTACTACTACTACTACTACTACTACTACTACTACTACTACTACTACTACTACTACTACTACTACTACTACTACTACTACTACTACTACTATTACTATTACTATTACTATTACTACTACTACTACTACTACTACTACTACTACTACTACTACTACTACTACTACTACTACTACTACTACTACTACTATCATCATGTATTTCTACACATTAGAAAAGCCAACATTATTAAGTCATTCAACTACCGAGACCAAATATAATAAATTCCTTATGGTGTGTTAAATATTCTGGGGACTATTATTGGAAGCTGTTTTTGCCAGAGGCAACACTGCCAAGTCGAATTAGTAACAAACTATTCAACAGCTAGTGTGTATGGAATGAGTTATTTAAATTATGATTTCGCAGCGTCTTACTTAGCCATATTGGCGTGGTGTTGCGTGGCGTAGGAGCATTTGGCCCGGACTTAGACTATTCAAAGGAGACCTTCGAATGTCTGATTTTGATTTCGTGTGGGCGGTGGCATTATTTTTTATGGCTAGAATGAAAAAAGCTTGACCTGGCTAAACATGTGTATCACGACCGTGCTGGTATGTAGGGGTGGGGTTGGGGTGTGTGGTGTGGGTGGGGTGGTGGGGGTGGTAGAGTGGGGATGGGGTGGAGCTCATACCTATATACAGCGCACAATTTTCAAAAGTCCAAGAGGTTGATATTTATAATTTATTACTTAGAGATGCTGGGGATGGCTTCATAGCTCATCTAATTTGTACATTCTTTCTAGGGAGGCCCCGTACACACCCTCCATTCTGTAGGAGGTAGGGTGGGTGTGCCTGTGTGGCGGAGGTGGGTGGGGTGTACAACAAATCTTAGACCCATTGCTCAAATATTCCCACCGACATCAATGCATCCCTGCTGCCACGTGCTTCCGGCGTCCCTGCTCTATGCCCGCACCCCTCTCCCGATCACTCTCTCTCCCTTTCTCTCCCTCTCCTACCCCATCCACTCTATTACCGTCACTTCCCAACTCACCCACTCCATCCGGCCTTCCCTCACGCCTTCCCTCCCTCCCTCCCTCCCTCCCTCTCTCTCTCTCTCTCTCTCTCTCTCTCTTCCTCTCTCTTCCTCTCTCTTCCTCTCTCTTCCTCGCTTCATCACCCCCTCTCGATCATGCCCGCATGTAACCCAACACGCACACGCACTCACGCACGTGCACAGCTACACGCGCACAATACGAGTGCCTTACATCATTATGATTGTGACATCAGCTAATATGTGACGTAGTTGATTATGATGTCATATACCTGAGTGGCAGACATGGTGCCTCTATTGCGCGATAAGTCTGTGCTAGAATGTGCAACACTAACCTCCATGTTTGCCCTTCTTGAACACCAAACTGCCTTTAAAACTGAAAAAAAAACAAGAGAAAAATCCATGAATAAGTATGAAATTATTAACGCTTTTAACGCTGTGAACAGAGGTAACACAATAACATCTTCAAAGCAATGAGATGTGTAAGCTGTTGACTATTTGGAAACCAATTTGACTGGAAGCTGTTGCTTCAAATTAGCTTCAAAATATCCAACATAATAATTCCTGCACTGGAATACATTTTTCATATTTAGGATTTTCATGTTTCAAGGGCTAATATATGTATGTATGTATGTATGTATGTATGTATTTTTTTTTATTGACGCACTGGCAACGTGCGGCTTCAATTTCCATGTGCTAACTTAGCCGACAGTGATGCACCCATTAGTTTAATTTGTTGATCACCATCTTCCGGTCGGGGGATCGAACGCCATTCTGCAACTCCGCATAGCATCAGCAACCAGGCATCTTTCCACTGGACCACCGCACCAAGACTAAAAGTCAAGGATTGGCCGACCAGCTTTCACATGTCTGATATACTGACACACTGACGATTCATATGGGACTATCTGTGGATGCATCTGCCACAATCAATCCTAGGCTTTTACGCCTATTGTACTCTGACTCCAGCACGGCTCTGGCAGTATATGTATATTTTTTTTTTTATTGACGCACTGGCAACGTGCGGCTTCAATTTCCATGTGCTAACTTAGCCGACAGTGATGCACCCATTAGTTTAATTTGTTGATCACCATCTCCCGGTCGGGGGATCGAACCGCCATTCTGCAACTCATCTGTGTACAGCAGCATGGCGAAATACAAATAAATGTCTAGTTTTTCATAACTTATGTTACTAATGGACGCCAGACCTAGTACTCCTTCCTTTAAATAGTTTTCCAGATCATTGATAAAAATACAGAATAGTGACACATTTTTCCCTTGTCTTACACCAGTGGCACTGATAAAACATTCTGATTTGTCTATGTTTTGCGCCACAAAAGATTGTATTGACTGATACATGTTATAAATAATGTGATAACATTTGCCTATTATGTTGTTTCTGATGAGTTTCTGCCACAAACCAATTCGCCATACCATATCAAATGCGTGCCTGAAATCTATAAAGCAGCAGTATGGATGTTTTCTTTGCATTAAGAGTATTTTACTGATTGTGTATAAAGAAAATATATTGTCAAGTGTTGACCTACCTTTTCGGAATCCTGCTTGTGCCTCTGTGATAATCTCATGTGGCTCGGCATATGTTTTAACCGTACATTCAGCACAGAAGTGAATAGCTTTCCCAAACAACTCAGTAAAGTTATGGGGTCGATACTTGGTGTGATCCGATGGGTCCCCTGATTTTAATAAATCGGTATAATTTTACCCACTGACCAAGACTCTGGCACACAGCCATTATTAAAAACTGTATTATAACAAATTTCATAGACAGGTAACATAATTTCACGTGTGCTTCTTATATATTAATTTAGGATTTCATCGATACTACTGGCTTTTTCAGTTTTCATTTTGTTTATTGCTTTTTAGATCTCATCCTGGATTATTGGTACATCCTGTTCCTGACATAGTGGTATGTTTGCGTTTATAGTGGTCATATTGTAATCATTATCTTCGTCAGTTTGTTCATTAACAGCCTTAAAATGATCAAATAATTTTTGGAGTTCTATTTTCACATATGTGAATTATTATCTATTAATTATTTTCCAGAATGTTTTTGAGTCAGATCGTTTTAGGTGTGTCAGTTTTGAGTGCAGTTGCTTTTGATGTTGTTGGGAATGTTTGGCTATTGCTTGTTTGTAGCTCTTACTAGCCCGTTTTAGATTTTGTATGTTATGTTCTGTCCTGATTATATGACAGTGTTGTTTGACTTTGTGATACGCTCTGCGCTTCTCTTTGCATTCTCTCCCAAACCATTCATGATTATTTTGTACTACCTTTCCCTTATATTTTTTCTTCTACCCGAATGTTTTATGTGCCGCTTTGATGAATAAGTCACCAATCATTTCTACTACATTATTCAATTTAGCTTGAACTTCACCATTTTGTAGCTGCATAATACAACGTTTAATTTCATTTACTTGGTTAATATCAATGTTTTGTACAAAATCGATTTGCTTTGACGGTATCCACCTTATCGGTTTGTTTTGGTTTGCATGTTGACTTATAGCGTTAACCCCGTGTTCTATATTTGGACCAGTGCTCCCTACTGTGATTAATTTTAGATGCTGTATTTACTGTAAATTCTTTAATCATTTCAATAAAGATCCTATTTCCTATTGCATAGTCTAGGGTACTGCTGTGTGTTGTGGTTACCTAACTATTGTATTTATCGCTACCTGCTCTGTATTTTATTATGAATAAGTTGTTTTTGCACAGTTGGATGGGTTTGTTACCAGGAGTGTTTAGTTGTGCAACACAGTTGTTATATCTTTCTACTGGACATACTACTTGTCGTATTGAATTTATGTCTGTGTTGGGTGTCACCCCAAAATGATTAAGTGTGAATTTATCGAACGTGTTATAATCAACAGCTATCCCAGTTTTTGCGTTGAAACCACCTATAAGGCAGATGTTTGAGTATCGATGACCTAACTTAATAATGCTTGTTTCCAGGAGCTCGTATGTGTCATTAGAATAATATCTAGATGATTCGGGAGGTATATATATTATACCTATTAGTACATTAAGATGAGTATTTTGTACATGTAGCCATAACACACATGCGTTGTCTGTATCGTCATTAATCAGTTTTTCATGCTTTTCAAGGTCATTCCTTACTAAGTAAGCTATTCCGCCAGATCTGTTTTCCGGGATTTTATGATCATGCAATAGTTTTGGATGAATGGTTTATCGTATTCTGTCAGTTTTGTTTCGTTTAGGCGAATAATGTCATAGCTGCTTAGAAAGTCGTGGAATTTTGGGACGTTTAGCTTAGATTTAAGTCCACAGATATTTAAAGAAGCAATATGCAACGAACCTATACTTTGATGCCACTATTGCCGCTGCCTTTGACATTTTTTATATTAGTAGTTGGGGAAAAAGCAGCGGCAGGCTCATCATTTCCGGTAGATGAGACCTTTAAGCAGATACACGAATTTGTTCTGTGATTCACAACGTTATTCGTTAGTTACACGTCTATGTTTAGCTTATTCCTAAGGCTATATTCCAAGAGTATTAACCATTTTATTGTAAAATCTTTACATAAAGATTCTAATTTTCGCAAAGATAATATTAGGCGTGCAGAGTACAGATCAAGCGAAGATTATTTTTGAAAATTTATGCTTAGAATGACTGGCTCGGTAACCGTGTGGGCCAATTTCATGGTGAAATCATTGCTCAGTGAATGTCCGTTTGCAAGGTAAAGCAAGGGTATTTTTCTAAATTTAGCACAAAATAGAGTTCTGGAGAGGTCATGTTAGTCAACTTGACGATCAAAGGGTTAATGGTCAGGAAAATCCCTGGTTAGTCAGTGTTCATTCGCAGACCAAGAAAATACTATTTTTGAAAATTCACCTTTGGAATGACTGACCTTGACCATTAATGGGATAAATTGACACAAGAGGTGTGGATATAGCGCTACACGAACACAACACTCATTACTATTACATACATGTATTAGCCCTTGAAACATGAAAATCCTAAATATGAAAAATGTATTCCAGTGCAAGAATTATTATGTTGGATATTTTGAAGCTAATTTGACTGGGAGCTGTTGCTGCCTATGTCAGCAACAGCTTCCAGTCAAATTGGTTTCCAAATAGTCAACAGCTTACACATCTCATTGCTTTGAAGATGTTATTGTGTTACCTCTGTTCACAGCGTTAAAAGCGTTAATAATTGTATACTTATTCTGGGATTTTTCTCTTGGTTTTTCAGTTTTAAAGGCAGTTTGTTGTTCAAGAAGGGCAAACATGGAGGTTAGTGTTGCACATTCTACCACAGACTTATCGCGCAATAGAGGCACCATGTCTATCACTCAAGTATATGACATCATAATCAATTACGTCACATATTAGCTGATGTCACAATCATAATGATGTAAGGTGCTCGTACGTGCGCGTGTAGCTGTGCGCGTGCGTGAGTGCGTGTGCGTGCTGGGTTACATGTGGGCATGATCGAGAGGGGATTATGAAGCGAGGAAGCGAGGAAGAGAGAGAGGGAAGGAGGAAGGGAGGGAAGGCGTGAGGAAAGGCGGGATGGGGTGAGTGTGTTGGGAAGTGACGGCAATAGAGTGGATGGGGCATGGAGAGGGAGAGAAAGGGAGAGGGAGCGATCGGGAGATGGGTGGGGGCAGAGAGCAGGGACGCCGGAAGCACGGGGCAGCAGGGATACATTGATGTCGCTGGGAGTATTTGAGCAATGGGTCTCAGATGTGTTGTACACCCCCACCCACACACGCACACCCACCCTACCTCCTACAGAATGGAGGGTGTGTCCGGGGCCTCCATCGAAAGAATGTAAAAATTAGATGAGCTTTGAAGCCATCTCCTGCATCTCTAAGTCATAAATTATAAATATCATCCTCTTGGACTTTTGAAAACTGTGCGCTGTATGTAAGTATGAGCTCCACCCCACTCCACCCTACCACCAGCACACCCCCCCCCCCCCCACCCACACCCACACACCACAACCCCACCCCTATATACCAGCACGGTCGTGATACACATGTTAGCCAGGTCAAGCTTTTTTTATTCTAGCCATAAAAGATAATGCCACCGCCCACACGAAATCAAAATCAGACATTCGAAGGCCTCCTTTGAATAGTCCGAGTCCGGGACAAATGTACCTGCGCCACGCAACACCACGCCAATATGGCTAAGTAAGATGCTGCGAAATCATAATTTAAATAACTCATTCCATACACACTAGCTGTTGAATAGTTTGTTACTAATTCGACTTGGCAGTGTTGCCTCTGGCAAAAACAGCTTCCAATAATAGTCCCCAGCATATTTAACACACCATAAGGAATTTATTATATTTGGTCTCGGTAGTTGAATGACTTAATAATGTTGGCTTTTCTAATGTGTAGAAATACATGATGATAGTAGTAGTAGTAGTAGTAGTAGTAGTAGTAGTAGTAGCAGTAGTAGTAGTAGTAGTAGTAGTAGTAGTAGTAGTAGTAGTAGTAGTAGTAGTAGTAATAGTAATAGTAATGGTAATAGTAGTAGTAGTAGTAGTAGTAGTAGTAGTAGTAGTAGTAGTAGTAGTAGTAGTAGTAGTAGTAGTAGTAGTAGTAGTAGTAGCAGTATTAATAGTAATAGTAATAGTAGTAGTAGTAGTAGTAGTAGTAGTAGTAGTAGTAGTAGTAGTAGTAGTAGTAGTAGTAGTAGTAGTAGTACTAGTAGTAGTAGTAGTAGTAGTAGTAGTAGTAGTAGTAGTAGTAGTAGTAGTAGTAGTAGTAGTAGTAGTAGTAGTAGTAGTAGCGGAAGCGGGAGAAGCAGCCGTCAAATTATTTTGTGTCGACCATCCGCCATCGCTTTATTCATCCATCATCTGTTCATTTTATACTTTAAGCAAGTTAGCAAGAACAACTGGACTGGAATAATCCATGGAATCAGATCCCGGGTTGGGCAATTTTGTTGGTGGCAATCTGGGACTTAGTACTTTTAAAAAAATTACATTTAAAGATCGTCTGTGAAACTGCTGAACCCATTAACATGAAACTCAAGAAACTTCATCTAAGGCAAGAGCTGAACAAAACTTGTTCACATGTTAAAAATGATTGGTCGATTTGACTTGATGCACTCCCAGAGAGTCATCGCTTAGTCACCGTTTCCAATTGACTGGAAGCAGGTATCAGAGGATAATAATGTACATTTGGAATATGTTCAATTGACCAGCGAATACACAAGTTCCTCACTCGACATTGCTCCAACATTTATACACATATCATAGGAAACTCAAAATGCTGGATATCGATTCTCAAAGCCTGCACATTTCAATGTTTTTCTTGTGATGGTTGGGTGGGTGGATAAGAGGTTGGTTTCCACGACCACCATTCTATGAGAAGGGGGACACCCATTTCATATCTTCCTCCAGACAATGTCATCCATTTGGACTTTTTTGTAGAATCTGTCCTGTCGCTCAAATTTGCTTCCAGATCCCCCGAGGGAGGGAGCGAGGGAGGGAGGGAGAGAGAGAGGGGGAGAGAGAGAGAAGAGAGAGGGAGAGAAGGAGAGAGAGAGAGAGAGAGAGAGAGAGACAGACGGGAGGGATGGAGGAAAGAAGATGATGGTGGGTATGTTTTAACCATAATTTTGGAACAAATCACGTATTTGCCATATTAGTATATCAAACATGTAAGCAATATTTTGTTAGAAATGGATATAATTTTTTACGACTCGGCCTATTTTGTTAAATCTGCTTTAATAGTTCACTCCAGCACAGGTCCAATAGCACGTTACGTGGACGGTCTCGTACTCTGTATGAAATCTCTGCTCATACCTGCTATGTGGGACCTAGACCCTGCCAGTCCCAGCAAAGCTTTTCAACGATGAGGTGAGTCAAAGAATAGAAGGATCCATTTATAGCCATGCCCCGCTCATTTCTAGCTAAACTCCGCCCATTTCCAGCTAAGTTCCGCCCACGCATTGCGTGTAATGAGATCCATTTATATACTTTGAAACTTGAATTCTCAGAATCACATTTTCAAGGTGACTATACAGGTAAGCAATTGAATAATTTGAAACTAATTTGACCGGGTGAACATCAAATTAGTTTCAAATTATTCGGCAAAATGTTTATTAAATAGTAGATTCATCAAAGACACAATTGGAGCCAGATACCGCATTCATCACGCATTTTGATTGTGACGTCGGCATAATTGACACAATTGATTATTACGTCATATACTTGAGTCACAGACACTCATACAGAGTCATATTGCGATATTCAAATAAGACAATGACGTTATAATAAGGGCTGACTATTAAATGAGTTCCAGTTGTGCGAGCGTGCGCGTGTTTGTTTATTAGTGCCCTCTGATATACGGACAACTGAGCTTTCCAAGTTTAACCATCCATCATTTGACGTCATAATCAACTATGTGACGTGTTGGAAGACGTCATAATCATGACGTCATGAAATACTCGAAGTGGTCCGTCTCTAGCTCTTAATAGTCCGACACGTTGTACGAATTGTTGTATGTCCTTACCATTTAATAAACAATTGTTGAATATTTTGAAATTAACAGCACCCAGTCAAATTAGTCACAAAATATGTAAGAGCTTACCTGCATAGTTTTCTGGAAATTGATAGCCAGAGAGTTCAGGTATCGATCGATCCCAACATGAGCGAGATGTGGGTGGAATTTAGCTAGAGATGGGCGGGTCATAGCTAACACTGGAAAGGTCCACTGGTTGAATATGCAGGGTACTACTAAATAAACGTTACTCTCAGTAACTCTTCCATAGGATAAACGACAAATATCTGATATCAATGAACTGATGAATCCATTCTGTTCCTCAACTATATGACGTCATAATCAATTGCGTCACATGTAGGCTGACGTCACAATCACAATGCATAATGAATGACGTCATAATTTTTAAAGCCGTCAGTTGTACAAATTGTATGTCCATTATTTCAGAATGTTTATTAATTTCTAAATTCATCAAATATGCACATTTCGTACACTTCGCGGCGGATTTATATATTTTTGTGAGGGTACTATACGTCATTCTAATTGTGACGTCAACTATAACAAGTGACATAATTGATTATGACATCAAATACTTGAACGGCAGATCGGATCCCTCAATTGCAACAAAAGTAGTGACGTAATATGCTTCTCAAACTATCAATTTCACGATTTTTTCCATAATTAGAACCACGAAACACGTTTAATAATAATTTCAGGAATATCGGAGCAGCAGACCATTGACCATAGGGTATTTCGTGTCGACAGGCTATCTGGATATCTGGATACTGTACCGGCTAGCGTACGCGCGGTGATGGAGGCTAAGGAAATCCTAGAAAAATGCGGACACACAGTTAGTTCTACATGCACCATCTATCTTTATTTCAAACTATGACCAACTCAATAGAGAAACACAATTCTAATCATGCACATATTTAGCGCATATTGGACCCATTGGTGTCAATGGGTCACTCGTATTTTCCCCCAACAATGCATTCCACGTTTAACACGCTTACCGACAATATTTCGTTTCTATTTAGCTCCCATCTGAAATATTCGAATAATTCGAATATTCATATATGAATTTTCGAATGCCGATTTTTATACGAATACCGAATACTAGTCATAGGTTGAGGCAAAAGAATGGACCTTTCCCGTTTATCCATCCATCATGTGACGTCATAAACAACTATGACACGTACGATAACGTCATAATTAATTACAGCGCGAATGACTTGATTTAGTCCATCTTAAACGCGTAATAGTCCGACACGTTGTACATAGGCAGCAACAGCACCCAGTCAAATTATTTTCAAAATATTCAACAGCCTACCAGTATAGTTTTCAGGAAATTGATAGTCAGCGAGTTCAAGTATCGATCGATCCCAACACAGACGAGGTATGGGTGGAGCTTAGCTAGAGATGGGCGGGTCATATCTAAAACTGGAAAAGGTCCCTTGTTTGAGAGCGCGTTGCTAGTACAGCTATGTAGACTAAAAACAAGAGGCCCAATGGATCAGTATCGCCCACCAGGAACATCTGGCTTTCAAGTAGAAAGACCATGGTCTATACATATAGAGCACTATAGAATTTTTATCAGACATTCAACAGTTCTGGCAATTTCAGAAGTAATATTTTTATTGTTTTCCTGGACATTTTTACATCCAATACGAGCGCCAAAAATTGACTAATCCAAATTCTCATCAGAAATCTTGACGTTTACTACATTAGGATCGTTCCACCGAATTTCGTTGAAATCGAGCCATTGATTAAGGTTGTTTTTACGAATTTCAAGAAAAAAAATTCAGAAAATTCCAGATGACTGCCGCAAAAAGTTACAAATCAAGATTCTGAATAGACGAGACTACTACAATAAAGAACATCTTTTTATAATCCAAGATGTCGATCAAAAAACGGACCAAGCAAAGTTCTGAATAGATATAGAATAGTAGGCTTCCCTCCCCAGCCCCCCCCCCCCCACCCCCATCCCCACAACCCTCCCCCACACCCATGACTATTCTCATCAAATTTGATAAAACAAATCTACCAGTCGGTTTAGGAGATACATTTTAAAGGAAATCTACCCCGTTAGGATCGTTCCACCCAAATTTCATTGAAATCGGGTCATTTATTAAGGAGTAGCGTTGCTATGAATTTCTGGACAATTTTCAGAAAATTCAAGATGAACGCCATAAAATGGACCAATCAAAATTTTGAACATCTCTTCTGGAGCATACAACCATAAGACTATTCCGGCCAAATTCGGCTAAAATCTGTCTAGTGGTTTAGGAGGAAATACTGGTAAGTTTTAAAGGATTTGAACTGGCAAATTTTTCGAATCTCATCCAAGATAACCACCAATGCAAAGGACTAATCAAAATTCTGAATAGATTTTCTGAAGCCTACCCCGTTCCGAGCAAATTTTATTAAGTTCCGCCAACGAGTTCAGGAGATACGTTTTTACGAAAAAAATTTGTAAATCTAATATGCGCACCCAAAATGACCAATCAAATTTCTCGTTTAATATGATGAATACTACCGCAATAGGATTGGTCCAAGTTTAGTTGAAATCGAGCCATTGGTTAAAAAGCAGTACTGTAGCGTTTTAAAAGGTTCCGGAAATTTTTGTGAAAATCAAAGATGGCGAGCAAAAATCAAGCAATCAAAATTCAGAATAGAGATACGATCTTTTCAGGCATATTTTGTTAACATCCGCGTAGCGGTTTAGGAGGATATATGTGTTATCCCTTTTTTTGACGAAACCGGCCCAAACCGGCCTCTGCAGTAGTCTTGAGAAATGTCCATTGGCAGGCCAAGTGAAGACTATTTTTGAAAATTGACCACTGGAATGACTGGCTCGGTTGCCGAGCCAGTCATTTCAGTGGTCAATTTTCAAAAAATAGTCTTCACTTGGCCTGCAAGTAGACATTCAATATTTTCATTTTTTTACCAAATTTTGTCAATAAAGGGTTAAAGCCAAATTTAAAGGGCGGTAGGGTCGCCATGGCATACACTCACGTGACAATTTTGGTTAGGTGAGCTAACAAGTAGGCATATGGTCGAAATGATCCATTCACGGGAATGTTTGCTTCTATGTTGGGCCCCTGGTGTTGAAGTATGCGTATATTCCTATATAGCAGGTATACATGAATGGCGTTACAACGCTCACGCAGAGCTTTATAGACTGCGTCAAAACTCACTATATAAGGCATCGCGATCTGAGAATATACCATATAATGAAATGTAATTTAGTAATCCATGATAAAGCAAGTTACTTGGCCGGTTCTTGGAACATACTGCACCGTATTGGCCCTGTAGCGGCCCAGTAAACTGCGTTAGCAGGGTTATTTTCATTTTTTTTTTAATTGTCTTTTTCAGTGTGTTCCTTTTGTTCCACCTGGAATGCCCGGGGCGGTTCTTGTGACGGTCGTTGCAGTCTTCCTCGGAGATGGAGGAAAGGCTTTCAAACAATACATGTACGCGAGTCTGTGTGCGTGAGTGTGCGCGTGCGTACGTGCGTGCGTACCACCTAACAATGCATGCCTTCGTTTGTATACTTTTATATACTTTGAATCCTTCATTCTCAGAATTCCAATTTAATGATAATTATACCGGTAGGGTGTTAAATATTTTGAAATTAATTTTACTGGGGACTATTACTGCCTATGCTAGCAACAGCACCCAGTCAAATTAGTTTCTAAATATTCAAAAGAATCTTTATTAAATTGAAAATTTATCAAAGACATACAATTTAAAACCTACGCTGGGGTGATTAGTATTATTTATTTATTTATTTATTTATTTATTTATTTATTTATTTATTTATTTATTTATTTATTTATTTATTTATTTATTTATTTATTATTTATTTATTTATTTATTTATTTATTTATTTATTTATTTATTTATTTATTTATTTATTTATTTATTTATTTATTTATTTATTTATTTATTTATTATTTATTTATTTATTTATTTATTTATTTATTTATTTATTTATTTATTTATTTATTATTATTATTATTATTAGCTCACCTGGCCTGAAAGGCCAAGTGAGCTTATGCTGTGGCGACCGTCGGTCGTCCATCCATCCGTCGTCCGTCAACTTTTGCTTTAAAACGCTACTCCTCCTTAACCAATAGTCGAATCTTAACTAAATTTTCGTCAAAGGATGCTATTGTGCTCGGATCCAGAACATTTATTTGGAATTTTGATTCATAAATCTTTTGGGTCAAAATCTTAGATTTTATTAAAAATTTACCGGAAATTGTCAAATTGCTTCTTCTCCTTAGAATTTTGACCGATTTCAATCAAACTTGGCTGAAAGGATCCTATAGTCATAGGGTATAGAATATGTATTCAGAATTTTGATTCGTAAATATTTTAGGTGAAAAACTTAGATTTTATTAAAAATGTATCGGAAATTGTTAAATTACTTCTTCTCCTTACCATTTTGACCGATTTCAACCAAATTGGGGTGAGCGAATCCTATCGTCATAGACTCTAGAACTTCCATTTAGAATTTTGTTGCGTAAATATTTTGAGTGAAAATACCAGATTTTATTACAAATTTACCGGAAATTGGCAAACTGCTTCTTCTCCTTACCATTTTGACCGATTTCAACCAAATTAGGCAAAAATAATGCTATGGTTATACGCTCTAGAACATCCATTCAGAATTTTGATTCCACAATTTTTTTGGTAAAAATTTTAGAATTTATTAAAAATTTACCGAAAATTGTCAAATTGCTTCTTGTCCTTACCAAATTGGGCTTCTTCTTCCTTTCGATCGCTGATATCACACTTGGAGAGCCGTTCTCAAGATGAAATCTGTGGTTTTCTGCAGTTCTTCCACAGGCCCATACAGCTTTTCAAGAAAAGAGGTTGACAAAGGCCAGATCTCTTCTCTCAACAGCTGATACGTACTGCAGCATTGAAGTATGTGCTCTGTGGTCTGTTCTGCTTCTCCACAAGGACAAGCGGGCGATGTCGTAAGGTGGAACCGCCTGCACATGTTTTGGTTTAGTCTGTTAGGTCCAGTTCTGAGACAAAAAATGGTCACTTGCTCTGGCCTCGAGAGATGATGGTAGGCATCTTCTGATTGAGGTGTTCTATAGAGTGACTTGATGATAGTCTTCATCTCTGTATGCGTAACCATGTTTTCTGTCTGATTCTCTTCTGCACCCACCTTTGCCATCGTGTCTGCTTCCTCATTTCCTTGGACTCCACAGTGTGAGGGGATCCACTGCAATGCTATCCGAAAGCATTTGATGGTTTGTAGTGCTTCTTCAAGTTGTGGCAGCTTACCTTTGGTGATAGCCTCAAGGACGGAGCGGGCATCAGATAAAAAGACAATCTGTGCAATAGGGTCTGCTGTTTTGCTGATGGTATTAGCTGCATGGACCAGTGTTTCGACTTCAGCTCTTTAGTTTGTGCAGTGTTTGCCTGTCGGTATTGCAGCTGACTCGTGTTGTCCGTTTGGATACAGTATGTGCAGTCCGGCACCTCCGCTCCTAATTGCATCTTTGGCTGATCCATCTGTGTAGATCCTTATCCATGTCTCCTGAGGGTACATTTCTTCAAGCATGGCTAGGGTCAGGGCCTTCTTGCTCACATCACTGTCTTCATCTTTGGTTGTGAGATGAGGTACTGTGGTGCGAATAGCTATGCTCTCTAGTTTGTTTTCCCAGGGTGGCGGATCAAGGGTGTGGTTTGGGTCTTCTATTTGTGCTGGCAACATTTCCTGGTGTTTCCTTTGAAGTGCTTTTGTCTCTTTCACAAAACTTGATCTTTTAAGTCTTACTGATGACAGCTGTGCTTGCCTGATCTTCATCGGGTGGTTGTTGAACGATTTGAACTTTGCAGCTTGGATCAGTGCTTTGCATTCCCTTCCTTTACTAAGTGGAGGGGGGGGGGATGCCTGTTGTCTGCTCCATTTTTTCTATTGGTGTTGATCTCATTCCACCAGTGATGATGCGCAGTGCCTGGTTTTGTACTCTGTCGAGGTTCTGTTGATGAGATTTAGCTGCTGTCATCCATGAGCTGGATCCATACTCAAGGTGTGGTCGTACGACACCTAGGTAGATGGTCTTGAGGATCCTTTCATTGGCACCCCACTTTGTTCCTGCCAGCTTCCTCATGATGTTTAGCTTTCTTCTGGCCTTTACCTCTGCGTTCTGGATGTGCTCCTTCCATGTTAATCTTCTGTCATAGGTGACTTCCAGGTATGTCTGCTGGTCCTCGTACTCGAGTGGAGTACCGCCAAGTGTCAGATAGCCAACCTTCGTTTTGGTGGACAGTGAGAATAGCATGGCTGATGATTTTTCTTTGTTGATGGTAATACACCAGCGATTGGCCCAAGCTGTAATTCTGTCCAAGGCGAGCTGCATTCTGTACGTGGCAGTCGTTGTGTACTCCTCGGTGCACCAGAGTACGAGGTCATCTGCATAGAGGGCTGCTTGGATCACATTGGGAAGCTCTGCTACAATATCATTAATGAAGAGTATGAACAGAGTTGGTGATAATACTCCGCCTTGTGGTACCCCTTGTCTCAGCAATAGATTCTGTCCAGATTGTCCATCCACCAGCACCCTAGCTCTGCGATTGTGTAGGTATGACTTGGTCCATCGGAAAATGTTGCCAACAACGCCTGTGCGCCGGAGCTTCACGAGGAGGCCATCCTTCCACACCTTGTCAAATGCCTTCTGCAGATCAATAAAGGCAGCTAGCATCACCTTCTTGGCTTGAAAGGTGTCCTCTATGACCTGTGCAAGATGTGTTGTTTGATCTTCTGTGCTCCTGTATCTTTTGAAGCCAGCCTGCTCTGATACTATAGTGTTCTCCGACTCCAGGTACCACTGCAACCGCTGGTTGACGATGCGCTCCATGGCATATTGTGATAGCCTCTAGATATTCCATTCAGAATTTTGATTCATCAAATTTCGGGGTGAAAATCTTGGATTTTATGAAAAATGTACCGGAAATTGTCAAATTGCCTCTTTTCGTTAGCATCTTGATCGGTTTTGATCAAATTTGGCTGAAAGGAGCCTGTGGTGATGGTCTCTAGATCTTCAATTCAGAATTTTGATTCGTCAATTTTTTTTGGTGAAATCTTAGATTTTATCAAAAATTTGCTGGAAATTGTCAAATTGCTATGCCTTCTTGGCGGCTTGACATATTTCAACCAAATTTCACTAGATGGAATCTATGGTGGTAGGCTCTAGAAACTCTATTCAGAATTTTGATTGATACATTTTTTGGGTGAAATTGTCAAACCGTTGCTTCTCCTTAGTCACTTGACATATTTCAACCGCATTTGGCTAGAGTAACCCTATCATCATAGTAGACTAGAATTTCTATTCAGAATTTTGATTGGTCATTTTTGGGGTGGCCATCTTGGATTTTGCGTAAATTATCCATTATATCTGGTTAAATGTAAATAGTTCAAATGCTAATGGTCCAGGTGAGCGCCACAGGCCCTTGGGCCTCTTGCTATTATTATTATTATTATTATTTGCAGAAAGTATGATATCTGGGACCCTTCATTGAGATTTCTTCGTTTCAATACCTGGCGGCGTGGTTGAAGGTCATAGTATTGGGACTATATTACATCATTATGGTATACACACAGACATAATATATGTTGGCTAGACCACTCACGACCATCTCAAAAGCGGTATTTCAGAGTTCAGTATTTTCTTGCCGATCTCCTTTATACGAGAACATCATAGTACTAACAGAATCGCATTTTTGTTACAAATTCCAATTCCTAGTCGAATACATTGTCAGATTAATACCTCCAACCAAATTTTATGTTCGATTAAAATATATAAATTCATGTCATGAGTGACTGTTTCTTTTTACATGGAGGATAAATATAGACATCGATGTTTGGTCTCTCTTCTGATTACTGAAAAGAAAATTTATTACGGCGTTTTATAGACCACGATGGTTGGACCGGGTAAGCAGTCAGAAGAATGAGAAGAGTACTGAGAAACGTCACAATTGACATATAGTTGTTGACAAACTGTCAAGATGAAATGAAACATGAAATAAAACTTTAGCTGGTCAAATAGCTTGCATCGACATGTCAAAATCTGAAAATACCTTATTCAGGCACACTGACGATTTACTGAACTCAAGTCATCGGCGGTCGCGACACCTATCCCTATAGTGAGGGAATGCGCACGAGTGGTCTAGCTAATATATACCATGTCAGGCAGGTAGATAGATAGACAGGCAGGCAGGCAGGCAGGCAGGCAGGCAGGCAGGCAGGTAGACAAACTATCCCTATAGTGAGGGAATGCGCACGATTGATCAGTAGAAGTGGGACGTTACAGTCGCCTGCTGAAAATAGTTGCTGTGTCAGAGCAACCAACTAATTTGTATCATTATCACCTTTTTTCCTTTGATCTTTACCGCCTTAGCATAAAGGTGTGAAGACAAGCGACTGTACCTCCCCCATTCTGATTGGATGTTAGATGTAGAGGGCGATCATAAGCCCCGCCGCCTCATTAAGTGACGTGCCTCCTGGTGGGAGGATACAGTCGCCTGCTTCAAGTAGTTGCTGTGTCAGAGCAACCAACTAATTTGCATCATTATCACCTTTTTTCCTTTGATCTGTAGCGCGTTTGTGTAGAGGTGTGAAGACAGGCGACTGCATCTCCCCCATTCTGATTTAATGTTAGATGTAGAGTATGGCCATAGGCCCCGCCCCCTTGTTAAGTCACGTGCCTCCTGTCATCCAATGCGGTGAGCTTAAAGGTAATTATCATAATGTTTGACGACGGTTAATGACCGGGTAATTAACGATGATTGACCGATCACATGTCTGGACTCGTTCGATTGCGAAGCCCCGCCCCCTCGTTAAGTCACGTGCATCCATGCATTCAATGAGGCGATTGTTAATGGGTGTAATTAAGGATGATCTCCTGGAGCCATGCCACACACTCAAGGGTTAATGTATTGTGTAATGAGGGCCGACCGGGTTACGTGTCTGGATACGTCTTTTCCTGGGAACTCATTCGATGATGAAGCCTCGGCCGCCCTTTAAATCACGGGTCTCCAGGTATCCAATGAGGCGAGCTTAGAGGTAATTAGTGTAGTGATGCATGACGAACGTTAATTGATAGGCATAAGGTGGATGGGCAGGCTACATGTATGGACACATCTTTTTCTGACTCTGGGAACTCGAGCAATGAAGGGAGATTCTAAATGGTCGAGCTATAGAGTAGGGGAAATTGTGGAAGACATTTCCATTAGTCTAACGAGTTGATCATAATTAAACTCCTGAACCTCCGCTATTTTAGCTGTGACAGTGTACACGGGTCGATGGATAGCATAATTGGTTAGTTATTACTCTGACAGATTAAAATTAACTAGTCGAGCTTTAAAGCAACTCCGACCATGTGTAATGATCGTCAGAGTCATACAACATTCATCGAATCAATTTTTAATTGTGTTAGGGAAATAACAATAATCTATTACATTTTTACCTTGCCTTGAGTGGCCACGCAACATTTGGAGAGCAAAATTCCAGTCTAAGTTGACTCAGGGTTTGGACGGGTTATAGACAATGATTATTTCAGTTTTCAACGTATTATATGTTTATGCATATGGAACACTGCGCTATAAGCCACATATTTTGGCGGGCTTCCATTAGAACAAAAATAAAATCCGTGTAAACCAACATCAATGATCAACCAGTCAAATTAGTGTCAAAATATTCAATAGCTTATCCGTATAGCTATCTGGAAATTGCTAGTCATGTCGTTCAGAGATCGGTTGATCCCAACATGATTGAGGTGTGGATGGAGCTTAGCTTGAGATGGGAAGGACATTAATAAACATGGAACGTCTATTAGCGAGGTGCGAAATCGGTCATGCCGTTATAATCGCTTAATAGACCGTCAAGTTGTACGAATTTTATGGCTTTAATATTTAATAATCATTATGCAAAATACTTTGAAAGTAAATTGACCGGGTTTGTTGCCGCCATAAGCACTAACATCGTCCAGTCAATAGACCGTCAAGTTGTGCGAATTGTATGTCTTTCCAATTTAATAAACATTATGTAGAATATTTTGAAACCAAATTGACTGGGCGTTGTTGCAGCCATAAGCAATAACATAGTCCAGTAAACTTAGTTTCAAAATCGTCAACAGCTTACACTTAAAGTTTCTGGAAATCGCTAGTCAGGGAGTTCAGCGATTGATCGATCCCAACCCGATCGAGGTGTGGGTGGAGCTGAGCTAGAGTTGGGCGGGGCGTAGCTGAAATGGAAAGCTATTAGCAAGCTGCATGCAATCAGTTATTCTCTTATAATCGCTTAATAGACCGAATTGTATGAATTGTATGTCTTTACTATTTAATAAACATTATGCAAAATACTTTGAAAGTAAATTGACTGGACATTCTTGCCGCCATAAGCAATAACATTGCCCAGTCAATTTACCTTCAAAATATTCAACAGCTCTGCGGATAGTTTTCTGGAAATCACTAGGCACACATACTACCGATCTTAAAAATTGGAATTATAGCTAACACAGTTTCGACAAGATTGAAGAAACACACTAGGGTCACTATTGAGACCCGTACATTCCAACTGTTTAATGCGTAATGACTCGAGTAGGCGAACTTAGCATTTGACCAAGGCAATATTGGCAACAGCTGGGCTAGAAGAACTACACATTTCTCTATTCGCTAACGACCCCCCCAAACCCCCACCCAACCCACCACCCCACAACCCACACATGCACACCCACCCCAACACAACCCCTACCCCACCCCACACCGCCACAACCCAGCCATCCCCACACCACCCACCAACCATATGAATGACAAATATATAGTCTGCTCAGACCCAGCGACCATAACAATGTTATCGATTTCTCTTACAATCCTTTAATTTGCAATGCGTCATTAGCCAAGCGTGTCAGCCATAGGTGTAACTCTATGGTCTGCCTCAAAATTATAACTATGGGAAAATGCGAGTCGCTTTTGAAAGGCTTTTTAACATGAATATGGTATAAGCAGGCTTAAACCATATCGTTTTAAAACAAACATCTGCAGCCATTTAACAGGTGAAAAAATAAAAAAAGACAAAAGCAAAAATTTAGCTAAACAGCGTATTTTATTGCAACATTCCACGTTGAAGCGCTATAAGCCTCTATTAATTTAGGGGCGAAGCTTTGGATCGATCATTTTTTGTTAAATCTAGTAATGCCGTTTGAAATCATCGGTAGTCCAGGAATCCTATGATATAGAAAATATATGCAGAACTCGCTGCAATGAATCAATAATAGGGGCTAGACTGTAACGCCATTATTTGTCTTGCAAAAGAACATTTAAAGTTATTTCTTAGCTGTACCGTAACATCTTTCAGTGACACAATCATATAGACAATCTTTACCTATTGAATGTCAATTTGCAGGCCAAGAGAAGGCTATCTTTAAAAGTTTACCATTGGAATGTCTGACTCGGTTGTCTACCCAGGCATTCCAGCAGTACATTTTCAAGAAATAGCCTTCTCTTGGACTACAAATTTTCATTCTCTTTGACTGCAAATGCTCATTCCCCAAGACCGCTACAGATCTGCATTATAAATCATTCACATATCCCTATGAATACCTAGTCTGATAAATCGGGGTTCAATTGAACAAATGCACGAACATTTTTTTAAGCCAGTTTACTATTCAGAATTACCCGGTTGGTATGCGTTTGAGGGGTGCACCCATGCGTGTGGGCATATTGTACTTGCGTGTGTACAGTCGTGTGGCTGTGTGTTGGGGTGTGTGTGGGAGCTCGTTGGTAGTCCGTGGTAACAGAATGATTATTAAATAGTAAAACATACACTTCGTACAACTGACAGACTATTCCATGTTCATGACGTGTGTGTATGTGCGTGAACGCATTGGCGCTATGGCGTTGGGCTGTTTAAACTGTAGTGAGAAAATGTATTGAATTTGAGACATTTTATAGGATTGCGTGTAAACGCGAACCCCGCACTCGACCACGTGTATAATTGTGCATCCGCCCATATAAATGGATGCCCGAGCATGCGGATTTGTGGGCACACATGTGGATCTGTGGGGCGCACATGCATATTTTCAGGTGCATACTATTTGTAACTAATTTGACTGTGTGCTGTTGCTGGAACGCTTATGTTTATCCTACGTAGTCTGCTGAATCCGATAACATTATAAGTATTGACACAACAACCTACTAATACACACACACGCACGCACGCATGCACGACGCACGCACGCACGCACACGCACACACGCATGCCCACACGCCCGCTCCGCCCGCATGCCAGCAAGAACACCCACAACAATGCCTGCAACGAATCCACAGCATCCTAACACACACACGCACGCACGCACGCACGCACGCACGCACGCACGCACGCACGCACGCACGCACGCACGAACGCACGCACGCACGAACGCACGCACGCACAAACACACGCACAAACACACGCACAAACACACGCACAAACACGCACGCACGCACGCACGCACGCACGCACGCACGCACGCACGCACGCACGCACGCACGCACGCACGCACGCACGCACGCACGCACGCACGCACGCACGCACGCACGCACGCACGCACGCACGCACGCACGCACGCACGCACGCACGCACGCACGCACGCACGCACGCACGCACGCACGCACGCACGCACGCACGCACGCACGCACGCACGCACGCACGCACGCACGCACGCACGCACGCACGCACGCACGCACGCACGCACGCACGCACGCACGCACGCACGCACGCACGCACGCACGCACGCACGCACGCACGCACGCACGCACGCACGCACGCACGCACGCACGCACGCACGCACGCACGCACGCACGCACGCACACACACACACACACACACACACACACACATTCACACGCCCACCCGCACGCCTGCACTCCTGCATGGACGCACGCCCACACGCCCACACGTATGCCCGCAAGCACGCGTGCAGCAACGGCCCCAACACCTCCATGGCCTACTAACACCCACACACCCACACACATACACGCACGCTCGGTCTGTAAATGAACATTCAATAAACAAATATTTTCTTGATCAAATTTAGCCATTATAATGCATACTAACATATTACAGTCATATATTTGTTAGTCTGTTCGAGTTGACCGGGGACAGCCAACTGACTATAAGGATTTATATAGTCAAAGAACTAGGCTTGTGCTTACAAATGACAAAGGAATTAAATCCACTCACTCAAGCGATCTTGCCAAATATAATGCGCTAGCCTACGAACTATAGAAATAGCAGACTGGCGCAGCGAGAAATGTATTGCATTGACCACAGTAAGAGGAGCCCTACTAAATGGCGGACACCGCCAGCTAAGAGGAATGCCTTTAGAAAATGACGACACAAAATGCGCTCCAACCAAGACAAGAATTTACAAATTAAACATAAAGTTTGAAAGGAAACACTAATACGAAATATATGTATAAAATTTATCTACAAAATCGCGCTAGAAACTAGCAAATTCGGGCAGCAATTGCAGAGCTAAATAAACGCGTGCGTTCACTTCGACTACTACTACTACTACTACTACTACTACTACTACTACTACTACTACTACTACTACTACTACTACTACTACTACTACTACTACTACTACTACTACTACTGCTACGGCTACTACTTCTACTACTACTACTACTACTACTACTACTACTACTACTACTACTACTACTACTACTACTTCTACTACTACTGCTACGGCTACTACTACTACTACTACTACTACTACTACTACTACTACTACTACTACTACTACTACTGCTACGGCTACGGCTACTACTACTACTGCTACGGCTACTACTACTACTACTACTACTACTACTACTACTACTACTACTACTACTACTACTGCTACGGCTACTACTACTACTACTACTACTACTACTACTACTACTACTGCTACTGCTACGGCTACTACTACTACTACTACTACTACTACTACTACTACCACTACTACTACTGCTACTACTACTGCTACGGCTACTACTACTACTACTACTACTACTACTACTACTACTACTACTACTACTACTGCTACTGCTACTGCTACGGCTACTACTACTACTACTACTACTTTTTTTTTTTTTTTTGAAAAACCGACGCTGACGCAGTCGGACAAACTTCACGGAGGAACTCCTTTAAAAAGGCTTGCAAACCCCCAGAAAAAAACCTGGTGAACTAGTAATCTTGATTAATAGTACACCAAAACAATGATAAATAAAGAGAATTAATACAATCTATAAATACATATGGCTTAAAAAGTATAGATACAAAACAATAGGCTGATAAAGCTCCGACAGCAAAACAAAACTTAACAAAGGCATTACTATTCAACCCAGGTGTAGTAGTAGACCCGTGTGGCGAGGGCAACTATCCAACAAATGAAAAGTGCCTCGTCAATCTATGACAAATACGTCAATCATTGACGCCAGTGGGCTGATTCTCTAAAGATCAGCGGGCGTAGTAGCATTTGGGTAGTATAATACATATAGTCGGCAGAAAAATTCCAGAAAAATTGATGGCGCTCTTGTTTACATTTTCAATCTACTTTATTGTAAGGCTTTGTAAATTACCATTCAATCCATGTGTGGTAGTAGGCCCGTGTGGCGAGTGCAACTATTCAACAAATGAAAAGTGGCTCGTCAATCAATGACAAATAAGTCAATCATTGACGCCAGTGGGCTGAGTCTTTAAAGATCAGCGGGCGTAGTAGCATTTGGGTAGCATAACATATATAGTCAGCAGGAAAATTACAGAAAAATAGATGGAAATAGATGGCGCTCTTGTTTCCATTTTTGATTTACTTTGTTGTAAGGTTTTGTAAATTACCCGGGAACAAATAACCCATAAAACTCTGTGCAAATTCCTAAAATTACCTGGGACAATTTTATAATTCAATGGCAACTTACTTTATCGATTGATTATTACCCCAGTCTGTTTATTTGTTAACATGAATTATTAAACATAACAATATCAAAGTGCAGACTAAAATGAATTACATGACACAGATTAATTAAAAGACACAGATAAATCAGCTGTAGTAATTACATGATTTAAGCTAGTGCAGACTCATTTATTTTTACAGCTCCCAACTCTATTGAAACTATGTTTGTTTTGCACCATATGTCCTTGAATACTTTTTCTTTACCATGCTGCTTTAATCTAAAATATTCGCAAGGAATATGATTCAGCAGCAAGGAACGAAATATTGCTTTTATTGCTCTATTGTGATTGCCCATAGATGGATTTTTCGTCTGTGCACACCGATGTTTCCAAATGGCCCAAACACCTATGGTTAGTATTGTTATTAAAATAGTCCTTTCAGACTTTATGATATTTACACCGCTTGATCCAAATTCTCTAAATAAGACTACATTCGTGTCTAGAACAATGGGCTTCGCTCCAAATTTTGCCAAGATTTGGCTGATATAGTCCCAAAATTGTGACGATATTGGACATTCCGCAAATAAATGCTCGATTGTTTCCTCGTCTGTTTGACATAAGTAACACCTATCAGAAGTCGTAATATTGCACTTGTATGTCAAGTGTCCCACCCATAGCCGTCGATGTAGTAATCGCCACAATAAATCACGCGCCATATTTGGTATGTATGGAGAATGTAAGATTTTCCATACATTTTTCCAACTGGATGGTTTATAGCTTGAGTCATCCCATCTCCTAATTGCTATGGGAGGTGTTACTTGTTTTCGTCTCATAATATGGTACCATTCCTTAGATCTCATCTTGTATTTTAACATCTCATCATCAAGAACTAATGCGGGTTGTGGAGTCAAACTATTATTATTTACATTTGGCAGACGAAACCATTCAATTGGTACAGCATGTTTTATTTTATTTAGCAACCGCTGGACATCTATATGCCTCATATGTGTTTTTCTAGCTACGTCTTGCCTTGAAATCCATCTACGTGTTTGAGGGTGTATCATATCCGATAAATGTTGAATGCCATATTTTGCAAAGGATGGTAGATAAAGTACTGCATTGTTATAACATATATTACTATTGCCCCACAATTGCTGTTCTAGTACTTCCTTCCAGCACGTAGGTGGAGGCATGTATCTTTCAAATATTTCTAACTCCTTAACTTGATCTTTAAACACATCTGGTATCATTTGGCTATTCGGAGGTGGCTTCTTTGAGGTAAAAACATGCTCCGCCAGAAATGGTTCTACAATTCTCTCCATGAGAGCTCGTGAAATACATGCCCACGTCTCATCTGATGTAATAAGATCATCCAAAAATTTTAACCTTAAAGAAACACATTTCACTTTAATATCAATTAAATCAAGTCCTCCTTCTAACTTAGCATTATTGAGAACACGATGGGAAACTAAATGATTCTTTTCTTCCCATATGAATGACAATATCAACTCATTAACCTCCTTTTCTACATGTTTTGGCATGTGTACAACAGATGCTGTATACCATAGCCCAGATAATGCCAAGTTGTTGACAACAAACACTCTACCAAAGATTGAAAGACGACGACGCTTCCAATTTGCTAATATTCTCTTAAGCTTAAATACTCGTTCATTCCAATTTTGTATTGTATTCGGTTTCCTGCCAAAATAGATGCCTAAAATCTTAATGGTATCATTAGACCAATTGATTTCAAGTGGCTGGTCATTCCGCTCTTTCCATGGCCCCAGAAATAATCCTTTGGATTTTCCTTTATTGATTTTCAAACCAGATGCATTTTGGAACTTTTCTAGTACGTGGTTTAAAATTGCAAAATCATTGTTTGAACTGGTAAACACAGTTGTGTCATCAGCATATTGTGACAGCTTAAGTGGTCTTTCTATGCCACGAATACATATGCCTTGAAAGTTATTATTTTGCCTCAATGCTATGCCAAGTGATTCCATCACAATAACAAATAATAATGGCGATATGGAACACCCCTGTCTAACCCCACGTTCTAAGACAATTTCTCTGGATAATTGATTGTTCACTAAATAGCTACTCTTGATATCCGTATATAAAATCTTTACCCATTTAATAAAGTTTGAGCCTAACCCAAACGATTGCAAAGAATTAAAAAGAAAATCCCATTCCACACGGTCAAATGCCTTTTCATTGTCCAAGGCAATCACAGCTGAAGGGATGCTATCCTTCTCAACCAATTGTATAAGGTCTCTTATTACCATGGTATTGGTTAGAATTGTCCTCCTGGGTACAGCACATGTCTGCTCTGTTCCAATGATTTCTCCTAAAACACTACCTAGTTTCAATGTTAGTGCTCTGGATCTTATTTTGTAGTCTACACATAGTAGAGAAATTGGTCTGTAGTTCTGAATTAGACGTCTGTCATTTCCTTTATATATTAGCCTTACGTATGCCCTAGCCATAGTTGGTGGTAAATGGCCTTTCTAAAAAATTTCAGTGCCTAATTCTTCCATTATTGGACCTACAAGGTGCCAAAACGTTTGGTAAAATTCAACTGGAAGGCCATCACACCCCGGTGATTTTTCTAGTTTCATACCTTTAAGGGATTTAGTTAAATCTTCTAGTGTTAAGGATTGATCACAAAATTCACTGGCCGTGTCTGACACCTTTTTGTCTATATTTGCTAACAAATCCAATTTTGCATCTTCATCAATTCCCTCTGACTTGTACAATGACTCATAGTAATTGCATACAATAGTACTCATTTCATTGTTGGTAAAGACGGTTGAACCATCCGGCATGTTTAATGAGCACATCACCTTATCTATTGCCCGTGCTTTTTCTAATGCACAAAAATATCGGGTTGGCTTTTCCCCTTCTGCGTGCATCTGGGCTCTTGCTCTAATTTTTGCACCCTCAAACTCATATTGTTCTATATCTCTTATTTTACTTTTAATTTTAACCAGTAATTCATAATAATTCTCTTCACCATTATTTACTTTAGCATTAATTTTCATCAGTGATCGATGAAGTGTTTTCTTGCGTTTGCGTATTACCTGTGCTTTTCTAATAGCAAACTTTCGGGAAACATACTTTAAATCCAGTTTAACATCCTCCCACCATTGCAATGTGCTCTTATATGATGCTTTCCTATTAATCCAATGTTGCCAACAACTCTCTATATTATTCTTATAAAATTCTTCTCCCAACAGTGTTGTGTTTAATTTCCAAAACCCGACCCCTTTTGTTACCCAGTCAGCATTGGCAAAGGTTACACAAACCATGTTATGATCGGAGAATGCAACTGGCTTAATATTAACATCTCTCCAGTACCCTGTTAACAAACTATTCACATAAATTCTGTCGATCCTTGAACCAACTTTACCATCTACCGAAAAACATGTAAGATCTTTACCATGAGGTTTTGATATTCTATAGGTGTCCACTAAATTTTCATTATCACATATTTCTTTTAAGAGTCTATGTGATGTATCAGTATAAGTTGAAGTTGCATTCCTGTCATTTTCTTTGTCTAAGACACAATTAAAGTCACCACCCATTACTAAGTTTTCAGTGATGTTATCTAGTGCTGTTTTAGACATCTCCTTAAAAAAACTACGACGTAGTTGATGAGATGTAGGTGCATATATACACAGCAACGTGATACGTGTTTGTTGTATATCTAGCGTGACTCTCACCCAGCGACCATTTGCACCTGATACTGAAGAGATTATATTTACATAGGCTGAACAACGAGGGAGTATAACAATTGCTACGCCTGCACTATTATTTTGAGATAACGAATAAAATATTCTGGATCCAGAAATCTTTTCTAAATTATCGTATAATTCTGACTTCTGAATTTTTGTTTCCTGTATCAAAGCAATGTCAATCTGCTCATTTTTCAGAGTCTCTAGTAAGTGACGTTGCTTTATGTCACTATTTAAGCCTCTACAATTGAGTGTGCAAATTAGCATAAAAGGTAATAAAATGCTGTGTAAAACCGCCATTATTAAGCTAACTAGATTTTGTTTTTTTCGACCCTCTCTTAGACCATTTACCTATTTTACTCACAAACGCTGCATTACTTAGCTCAACTTTTTCCAAATGCTTATATTTTAATATATCTGAATCATGACGCAGATGCCTATATTTAACACCATTTGCCGTCACATATGGAACTAACACCTCTCCTGCCTCGGACCTGTACATGACCATTTCATCAGGTGATTTAGAACTCTGTGTTTGAATGGATATATCAGATTCAGCGACTGACATATTATCGTCTTCTATATCACTTTCCTCTATTTCTGATTCAGAACTCTCTCCATCTTTCTGTCGCTTTGTTCCACTCAATCGATCCGAGACACCAATTACTTTCTCTATATTATTTAAATCGTCTAGATTGAGTGTACTCAGTGGAAAATCAAAGTTAGTTTCAGTATCTTGCGACCTGAATTTTACTTGTCCTAAATTAAAACTCTCTTCCAGAGGGTATTGATCATCATCTTCAACTTGTGTGGAATTAGCCTCTCTGTCATCAAACTTGGATTGACTTGTTACTGGAGTAAGACTTAGCCCCTCATCTAGAACCTCTATTTCATCGCCTGCAACTACAGCGATTGGATTCTTAGTTGTTTCCCCATGCTTCTCATTAACATGGACTTCAGCTACAATCTCAGCAACGGAAACTGGACTGGGCAGTAATATTGTCAATTTAACTGGCTCCCCATTATGTGAAGCAGAGCAGTCACTGCTCAATTTTGGTCTTACATTTGTCCCAACACCAAAACCTAAAACAGGTTTGGATGCTCTCTTAGATAATGGCTGTATGGAAACATCTGAATTTAGTCACCGTATTAAGTTAGCAGACTTCTTTCGTAACTCTAATAGTAACATTCCACCATTCATTGAAAAAACTGGCTGGGCACCAAACGTAAAAATCCTGGACCCAGCGATCGGTGAAAGCATAGAACTCTTTTCAGAACATGTTAAAAATTCTAAATTCCCTAATGATCAACCAAATTTACCCTATGAGGAACGCCAGGCCTTAAGTGAATTGTCTAAAAACAGCGAAATTGTCATCAAACCTGCAGATAAAGGGTCAGCGACTGTAATAATGCTTAAAGATAACTATAAACGTGAGGCACAACGACAACTTAGTAACCCAAAGCATTACCAGAAACTAAGCAAACCACTTTGGCAAAATAATTGCAGCAAATTTAATGAGATTCTTCAAAAATTGCTCGATAGCAAGAAGATCACCGAAAAGCAACATAAGTATCTCTTTGCTAAACTTGAGTCAAAACCACGGACTTTCTATCTTTTGCCAAAAATTCATAAACCCATAGATTCGTGGTTGGACACAATGTCACCGCCCGGGCGACCTATAATCTCTGATTGTGGCTCAGAATCCTACAGAATCAGTGAATACATCGATTACCATCTACAGCCAATAGCAAATAGACACCCCAGCTTCTTGAAAAACACAGAAGACTTCTTATCACAGGTCTCTGAGACCTAGATACCTCCAAATTCATTCTTGGTCACGCTTGACATCGATGCTATGTATACAAACATTGACATCGAGAAGGGTATAGATTCTATCCGTAGAGCATTCGTGAACTACCCAGACACCAACAGGCCAGACAGAGAAGTAATAGCTCTATTAGAGCTGAGTCTGAAAGGCAATGATTTTGAATTCGATGGCGAAATTTACCAACAAATTTGCGGCTGTGCGATGGGCAAGCGCTTTAGCCCATGCTTTGCCAATATTTATGTAGCAGAGTGGGAGGAGGAAGCGTTAGAAAAGTGTCCAAAACATCCCCTCATTTATCGCAGGTACCTTGATGACATTTTCATGATTTGGCAACACACAAAGGCAGAGTTTGATGAATTTTTCGAAATTCTGAACAATCACGATCCGAATATCAAATTAAAAGCAACCATTGACGAGATGTCCGTAGATTTCCTGGATGTAACTGTATATAAAGGTCTAAAGTATGAAACAACTGGCTACTTAGACTACAAAGTGTATTTCAAACCAACCGATTCGCATCAGCTATTGCACAAAAAATCTTTCCATCCACCACATACTTTTAAAGGAATAGTCAAATCACAAATAATCCGTTTTCACAGGAATTCTAGTGATAGAAAAATTTTTGAAGAAGCGTGCTCTACCCTATTCAAAGCCCTCAAACCACGAGGTTACTCCTCACGATTCTTGCGCAAAATCAAATCTGAAACATTAGACGGCTTGGAATCCATTCCAGATAATGCCTCAAATCGTCGGCCTACCAAAATTTCTCACAATCGTCCTATTATAGGTGTAGGCGAATCTCGCAAATGCGGAAAGAAAAGGTGCAAGTTAGATGAATTTCTCCCAAACCAGAATACTTTCACGAGCTTTCAGAACGAAAGCAAGTTCCAACTTCAGTCTAATCTAGATTGTGACTCTGAAAATGTTATTTATCTAATTTCATGCAAATTGTGCCAAAAACAGTATGTCGGCGAAACCAAATGTCCATTAAGATGGCGGGCAACTCGACACCTCTCAAATATTAGGCTAGAGGAAGACACACATGTTTCCGAACATTTTAATCTTCCTGACCATTTAGTCCTTCGTGACTTTGAAATTATGCCGATTGAACAGCCACCCCTTTCAGATACGGCAGAAGAAACTGATAAACAAAGAAAACTTCGAGAATCGTTTTGGATTAAAGAACTCGAAACACAGTGGCCAAGGGGAATAAACTCGGACCCAGGCTTATCTGATCAACGTGACAAAATTCCATTCATTCTGACCTATAATCGGAAAAACGTTGAAATTTCCAAAATTTTGAAAGATGAGTATCAAAACCTACAGGAGAAACTGAAACAACCCTTTAACAAGCGACCAGTAATTGCGTTCAAGAAAAATCCGAATCTACGTGACATCTTGGTAAAAGCAAAACTCAAATAGCTATCCATAATATCCATCTCAATCATTCAACATTAACCCTTGCATGATGGTCAGCCAAAAACGGTCAATTTAGTGATCTTGGGCAATGTCCATTTGCCGGCGGGGATTGGAGTATTTTTGAAAATTTACCACTGTAATGACTGGCTCGGGAACCGAGACAGTCGTTCCAGTGGTGTATTCTCGGGAATGACCTTGTCTGTGCCTGCAAATGTACATTAAATAAGTAAGCGCATATTTGGATTTTACTGAACAAATTTAACCAGTAAAGGGTTAACATTAATGCCATATGGCTTTCCTCAAACAAAATGACAAATCTCAGGCAGTAGGATAAACCAAAATATCTTAAATTTTTGAATTTTTTCAATTATTGAAGATTCTGAGCCAGTGCGTTGACAATATTGACTACATACTTGCGAGTGCCAGTTCTGTTATTTTACTGCCTTGTAAAAACATAACTTATATATCCGTCGACACCGTCAGGCAGTCTGTCGGTCTTTCAGTGGAGAGACTTATATACCAAATTCTACAATCATTCCCGGATTCACTCTCCTGCTTCTCCACTCATTCACTGGTCCACCCGCCTAACCATCCATCAGCTCCTGTCAATCCACCCATGCATTCACTGGTCTGGCTGTCACATGGTCCACTTGTCCGTCAGTCCGTTTGCCCATCCCTCCCGCTACTCTGCCGTCCCACTGCCCGTCTGTCCATCTCGAACTCCCACTCCTGCACCTTCTCCAGCCGATCCCCGCTCTATCCTTCTCTCCTACCCATCCATCATCCGGCCTCTCATCCATCCATGGGGGTGGGGCGTGGGGGGGGTGTAATGTGAATGGTGTGTGCGTGCGTGTATACATGTGCCTACGTGTGTACATGTGTGTACGTGCGTACATGCGTGCGTGTGTAAATGTGGGTACGTGCATGCGTGCGCGTGTATGTGTGTGTGCGTGTGTGTGTGTGAGCGTGCGTGCGTGCGTGCGTGCGTGTGGGTGGATGGGTGGATGGATGGTCCTCCCCCTCTATCCAGCCATGCCCACTCTATTCTTCCTTCCTTCCCATCCCTCATTCCATCTCCACATCGGGATGGATGGATCTTTCCCATCCCTCCTTCCCTCCCTTCCATGGATGGATGGATGAATGGATGGATGAATGGATGGATGGTTTGATGTATGGGTGGGTGGATGGTGGGATGGATGGATGGATCCTGCCCATCAATCATCCCCAATCCCCTTCCTACCATGGGTGTGTGGGATGGATGGATGGATGGATGGACGGTTGGATGGATGGATGGATGGATGGATGGATGGATGGATGGATGGATGGATGGATGGATGGATGGATGGATGGATAGTCCTCCCCGTCTATCCAGCCATGCCCACTCCATTCTTCCTTCCTTCCCATCCCTCATTCCATCTCCACATCGGGATGGATGGATGGATGGATCTTTCCCATCCCTTCTTCCCTCCCTTCCATGGATGGATGGATGAATGGATGGATGAATGGATGGATGGTTTGATGTATGGGTGGGTGGATGGTGGGATGGATGGATGGATCCTGCCCATCAATCATCCCCAATCCCCTTCCTTCCATGGGTGTGTGGGATGGATGGATGGTTGGTTGGTTGGTTGGTTGGATGGATGGATGGATGGATCCTTCCTCCCTCTCTCTGACTAGGCTCTATCCTTCCGTTATGCCCGTCCCCATCCCACCTCCCCATCCTTCCCGCCTCCCCATCCTTCCATGGATGGATGGGGGCGTGGGATGGATGGATGGTTGGATGTCTGGATGGATGGATGGTTGGATGGATGGATGGATCTGTCCATCTGCCTTGCCAGCCATCCGGCTCTCTGTGTTTCCGTCCAGCCACTCACTCACATAAAATTAAGGGAGCTGAATACTACTTTCTTTCTACATGTATGAACAAAGTTTAAATATTAACACTGCAGTGGCCTTTCCGGTGTGGTGAACAAAATTCTATAAAATGACAAAATTTGTCCTCCAAACTTGATTAATTTTTTCGGCATCAAATGATCAAAAGGAATCAAAAGGCAAAATTGAGTGTCCCAACAAAAGCATATAACACCTTTGAATGATGGGTTCATGATCTCGTGAAGGAAACACTACTCACTTATCAATCCAATTCGGAAGAGTAAAATTTCACTAATCTGTGTGGAGTGAAACCAGTCCACTAATCATTGGCTTTATTAATGATGTTTGTGATAAACCCGAATCAAAGGAAATTCAAACCTTGCACAAAGTTCAATTGTTCAAATTAAACCATAGAGTAGTTTTTCAAAGGAGATTGAGTAATTCAGTAAACGTATATAAAGCTGTCTATACTGAAGGACTGACAGATTTGTCATACAGGCTACTGATGAAGCACATCCATGTGAAATGCATTTAGCCAATTGACGGTGTCCATAATTACTGTGAGTAACTTATAATATTGCGTATTGTATTGTTGTATTGTTAACCCTTGCATATTACATGTTAATTCTATAATTTGTCTTTCAGGTGTAAGTAATATATTGGTTCAATTTGTAGTTGATGTGAATGAATTTGTGTGCTTGAATTTGAGTTTGCCTGATCGAATCGTTCTTACCTGCTCAACTGCCTGTCTGATTGCTAGTTAGATTGAACGATTGTCTGTCTGAATGGCTATTGCGAGGAAGAATGGTCGTAGGAAGAATGGAGATGGTAAAGGGGTTCATCTGCGCATGCGCGCCTGGTAAAGCTGTATTACCAAATAATTCAGTGCTTCCACCATATTGCTACGCTACGTAGGCACTTAGATGCCGAAACTCTCCCTGATGGGCTTAGCAGGAAGGTGGAAGAGCTGAATGGATTTTGTAAGCCAGCTATACCAAATGATGACATCTACTTTGCCATCTGGAATGTGAATTTTGAGTGGGCAAAATCTACCATTAAGGCCATGTTAAATCACTATAATGAACAACTTGGTAGTATTAGAACTGAAGTAGTCCTCACACAGGCAATGCCACATTTAGACCTAGGTCGTGCTAAATCCAATGCTATACGCTGGGCAAAAAACAATTATAATAGAAAGCTCGACGTTAATGCGATTAGTTCTTTTTACGATTTTGTGCGACCGATAGATCCATCTCAGCAACCAATTCAAAATCTCGCACAAGCCACGCCTCTGGTCATGATACCAACTGTGGCCCCACAATCACAAATGAAAAAACGCCTCAGATCACCTGAAACTTCGCGCCAGTCACAAAACGAGTAGACAATAAAACCTCTCCATTGCTACCATTAGATTCTGGCCCTAGAGATATGCTATTTGAAGCATCATTAATCCCACTACCTGACTCTCCACTAGGCAATCTAAATGACCCAAACGAATATCCGCCCTTGCCACAGAGGGAAAGGGTTAATGGTAGCAAATCTGGTCCACGGACTGGCGCTTCTCAGAAATCCCCCAAGAGCAGTCAACCATCGGGTCTCAAGACCCCATCCCCAACAGGGAAACTGCCACAGCCCAGCTTCTCTCCAACTCCAGGTCCAAGTAATGCACCGGAGGTGCGTCCTATTAAATTTGCAAATAGACCCCAACAACCCACCATGTTGGAGAGAAACATTTTTTGGAAATTTCGTCATGAAATCGAAAACAAAATTGACTGGCGACTACCTGTTCTCACGAACAAAGTACTCATCTTTGGAGCTTCGAACCTGAGTCGCATTAATGTTGAGCCCCACCCTGAAACGCAAGTTGCCTGCTACCCAGGAGCTAAATTGTGTCATGCTAGAGGACTAATTCAAAAGTACACTGGATCATTTAAACCAGAGAAAATAGTGATCAACATTGGCATTAATGATATGAATGAACCCATCTCTAGTTCAAAACATAGATTAATGCTGCTTCTCAGTGCGATTAAGTCCAAATTCCCAAAGACTGCGATTTACTTCGCAAAACTTAACTATTCAAGTCGGTTGACAGCTCAGCAGAAGTTGGCGATTCAGTCCATCAATTCGACGGCTGAATCATCAAAATCTGTGACTGTCATTCCTGCACTTAGACTCTCCGAATTTAATGTTGTTAAGGATAACATTCATTGGACTGAGAAGACAGCTAACTCGATGTATTCTGCCTGGCTTAAATTCCTAAATTTAAACTAGACAAGGGCCAGGGTAACATCCGCCCGGAAACTGGACTGGGCAGTAATATTGTCAATTTAACTGGCTCCCCATTATGTGAAGCAGAGCAGTCACTGCTCAATTTTGGTCTTACATTTGTCCCAACACCAAAACCTAAAACAGGTTTGGATGCTCTTTTAGATAATGGCTGTATGGAAACATCTGAATTTAGTCACCGTATTAAGTTAGCAGACTTCTTTCGTAACTCTAATAGTAACATTCCACCATTCATTGAAAAAACTGGCTGGGCACCAAACGTAAAAATCCTGGACCCAGCGATCGGTGAAAGCATAGAACTCTTTTCAGAACGTGTTAAAAATTCTAAATTCCCTAATGATCAACCAAATTTACCCTATGAGGAACGCCAGGCCTTAATTGAATTGTCTAAAAACAGCGAAATTGTCATCAAACCTGCAGATAAAGGGTCAGCGACTGTAATAATGCTTAAAGATAACTATAAACGTGAAGCACAACGACAACTTAGTAACCCAAAGCATTACCAGAAACTAAGCAAACCACTTTGGCAAAATAATTGCAGCAAATTTAATGAGATTCTTCAAAAATTGCTCGATAGCAAGAAGATCACCGAAAAGCAACATAAGTATCTCTTTGCTAAACTTGAGTCAAAACCACGGACTTTCTATCTT
Source organism: Chaetoderma sp. LZ-2023a (assembly GCA_034401795.1). Lineage (NCBI taxonomy): Eukaryota > Metazoa > Mollusca > Caudofoveata > Chaetodermatida > Chaetodermatidae > Chaetoderma > Chaetoderma sp. LZ-2023a. Next base: position 39,113,696 of record CM067361.1, read on the forward strand.
TTGCCAAAAATTCATAAACCCATAGATTCGTGGTTGGACACAATGTCACCGCCTGGGCGACCTATAATCTCTGATTGTGGCTCAGAATCCTACAGAATCAGTGAATACATCGATTACCATCTACAGCCAATAGCAAATAGACACCCCAGCTTCTTGAAAAACACAGAAGACTTCTTATCACAGGTCTCTGAGACCTGGATACCTCCAAATTCATTCTTGGTCACGCTTGACATCGATGCTATGTATACAAACATTGACATCGAGAAGGGTATAAATTCTATCCGTAGAGCATTCGTGAACTACCCAGACACCAACAGGCCAGACAGAGAAGTAATAGCTCTATGAGAGCTGAGTCTGAAAGGCAATGATTTTGAATTCGATGGCGAAATTTACCAACAAATTTGCGGCTGTGCGATGGGCAAGCGCTTTAGCCCATGTTTTGCCAATATTTATGTAGCAGAGTGGGAGGAGGAAGCGTTAGAAAAGTGTCCAAAACATCCCCTCACTTATCGCAGGTACCTTGATGACATTTTCATGATTTGGCAACACACAAAGGCAGAGTTTGATGAATTTTTCGAAATTCTGAACAATCACGATCCGAATATCAAGTTAAAAGCAACCATTGACGAGATGTCCGTAGATTTCCTGGATGTAACTGTATATAAAGGTCTAAAGTATGAAACAACTGGCTACTTAGACTACAAAGTGTATTTCAAACCAACCGATTCGCATCAGCTATTGCACAAAAAATCTGTCCATCCACCACATACTTTTAAAGGAATAGTTAAATCACAAATAATCCGTTTTCACAGGAATTCTAGTGATAGAAAAAATTTTGAAGAAGCGTGCTCTACCCTATTCAAAGCCCTCAAACCACGAGGTTACTCCTCACGATTCTTGCGCAAAATCAAATCTGAAACATTAGACGGCTTGGAATCCATTCCAGATAATGCCTCAAATCGTCGGCCTACCAAAATTTCTCACAATCGTCCTATTATAGGTGTAGGCGAATCTCGCAAATGCGGAAAGAAAAGGTGCAAGTTAGATGAATTTCTCCCAAACCAGAATACTTTCACGAGCTTTCAGAACAAAAGCAAGTTCCAATTTCAGTCTAATCTAGATTGTGACTCTGAAAATGTTATTTATCTAATTTCATGCAAATTGTGCCAAAAACAGTATGTCGGCGAAACCAAATGTCCATTAAGATGGCGGGCAACTCGACACCTCTCAGATATTAGGCTAGAGGAAGACACACATGTTTCCGAACATTTTAATCTTCCTGACCATTTAGTCCTTCGTGACTTTGAAATTATGCCGATTGAACAGCCACCCCTTTCAGATACGGCAGAAGAAACTGATAAACAAAGAAAACTTCGAGAATCGTTTTGGATTAAAGAACTCGAAACACAGTGGCCAAGGGGAATAAACTCGGACCCAGGCTTATCTGATCAACGTGACAAAATTCCATTCATTCTGACCTATAATCGGAAAAACGTTGAAATTTCCAAAATTTTGAAAGATGAGTATCAAAACCTACAGGAGAAACTGAAACAACCCTTTAACAAGCGACCAGTAATTGAGTTCAAGAAAAATCCGAATCTACGTGACATCTTGGTAAAAGCAAAACTCAAATAGCTATCCATAATATCCATCTCAATCATTCAACATTAACCATTGCATGATGGTCAGCCAAAAACGGTCAATTTAGTGATCTTGGGCAATGTCCATTTGCCGGCGGGGATTGGAGTATTTTTGAAAATTTACCACTGTAATGACTGGCTCGGGAACCGAGACAGTCGTTCCAGTGGTGTATTCGCGGGAATGACCTTGTCTGTGCCTGCAAATGTACATTAAATAAGTAAGCGCATATTTGGATTTTACTGAACAAATTTAACCTGTAAAGGGTTAACATTAATGCCATATGGCTTTCCTCAAACAAAATGACAAATCTCAGGCAGTAGGATAAACCAAAATATCTTAAATTTTTGAATTTTTTCAATTATTGAAGATTCTGAGCCAGTGCGTTGACAATATTGACTACTACTACTACTACTACTACTAGTACTACTACTACTACTACTACTACCACTACTACTACTACTACTACTACTACTACTACTACTACTGCTACGGCTACTACTACTACTACTACTACTACTACTACTACTACTACTACTACTGCTACTGCTACGGCTACTACTACTACTACTACTACTACTACTACTACTACTACTACTACTACCACTACTACTTCTGCTACGGCTACTACTTCTACTACTACTACTACTACTACTACTACTACTACTACTACTACTACTTCTACTACTACTGCTACGGCTACTACTACTACTACTACTACTACTACTACTACTGCTACGGCTACGGCTACTACTACTACTGCTACGGCTACTACTACTACTACTACTACTACTACTACTACTACTACCACTACTACTACTACTACTACTACTACTACTACTGCTACGGCTACTACTACTACTACTACTACTACTACTACTACTACTACTGCTACTGCTACGGCTACTACTACTACTACTACTACTACTACTACTACCACTACTACTTCTGCTACGGCTACTACTTCTACTACTACTACTACTACTACTACTACTACTACTACTACTACTTCTACTACTACTGCTACGGCTACTACTACTACTACTACTACTACTACTACTACTACTACTGCTACGGCTACGGCTACTACTACTACTGCTACGGCTACTACTACTACTACTACTACTACTACTACTACTACTACCACTACTACTACTACTACTACTACTACTACTGCTACGGCTACTACTACTACTACTACTACTACTACTACTACTACTACTGCTACTGCTACGGCTACTACTACTACTACTACTACTACTACTACTACTACCACTACTACTACTGCTACTACTACTGCTACGGCTACTACTACTACTACTACTACTACTGCTACTGCTACTGCTACGGCTACTACTACTACTACTACTACTACTACTACTACTACTTTTTCTTTTTTTTTTTAAAAACCGACGCTGACGCAGTCGGACAAACTTCACGGAGGAACTCCTTTAAAAAGGCTTGCAAACCCCCAGAAAAAAACCTGGTGAACTAGTAATCTTGATTAATATTACACCAAAACAATGATAAATAATGAGAATTAATACAATCTATAAATACATATGGCTTAAAAAGTATAGATACAAAACAATAGGCTGATAAAGCTCCGATAGCAAAACAAAACTTAACAAAGGCATTACTATTCAACCCAGGTGTAGTAGTAGACCCGTGTGGCGAGTGCAACTATCCAACAAATGAAAAGTGCCTCGTCAATCTATGACAAATACGTCAATCATTGACGCCAGTGGGCTGATTCTCTAAAGATCAGCGGGCGTAGTAGCATTTGGGTAGTATAATACATATAGTCGGCAGAAAAATTCCAGAAAAATTGATGGCGCTCTTGTTTACATTTTCAATTTACTTTATTGTAAGGCTTTGTAAATTACCATTCAATCCATGTGTGGTAGTAGGCCCGTGTGGCGAGTGCAACTATTCAACAAATGAAAAGTGACTCGTCAATCAATGACAAATAAGTCAATCATTTTAAAGATCAGCGGGCGTAGTAGCATTTGGGTAGCATAACATATATAGTCAGCAGGAAAATTACAGAAAAATAGATGGAAATAGATGGCGCTCTTGTTTCCATTTTTGATTTACTTTGTTGTAAGGTTTTGTAAATTACCCGGGAACAAATAACCCATAAAACTCTGTGCAAATTCCTAAAATTACCTGGGACAATTTCATAATTCAATGGCAACTTACTTTATCGATTGATTATTACCCCAGTCTGTTTATTTGTTAACATGAATTATTAAACATAACAATATCAAAGTGCAGACTAAAATGAATTACATGACACAGATTAATTAAAAGACACAGATAAATCAGCTGTAGTAATTACATGATTTAAGCTAGTGCAGGCTCATTTATTTTTACAGCTCCCAACTCTATTGAAACTATGTTTGTTTTGCACCATATGTCCTTGAATACTTTTTCTTTACCATGCTGCTTTAATCTAAAATATTCGCAAGGAATATGATTCAGCAGCAATGAACGAAATATTGCTTTTATTGCTCTATTGTGATTGCCCATAGATGGATTTTTCGTCTGTGCACACCGATGTTTCCAAATGGCCCAAACACCTATGGTTAGTATTGTTATTAAAATAGTCCTTTCAGACTTTATGATATTTACACCGCTTGATCCAAATTCTCTAAATAAGACTACATTCGTGTCTAGAACAATGGGCTTCGCTCCAAATTTTGCCAAGATTTGGCTGATATAGTCCCAAAATTGTGACGATATTGGACATTCCGCAAATAAATGCTCGATTGTTTCCTCGTCTGTTTGACATAAGTAACACCTATCAGAAGTCGTAATATTGCACTTGTATGTCAAGTGTCCCACCCATAGCCGTCGATGTAGTAATCGCCACAATAAATCATGCGCCATATTTGGTATGTATGGAGAATGTAAGATTTTCCATACATTTTTCCAACTGGATGGTTTATAGCTTGAGTCATCCCATCTCCTAATTGCTATGGGAGGTGTTACTTGTTTTCGTCTCATAATATGGTACCATTCCTTAGATCTCATCTTGTATTTTAACATCTCATCATCAAGAACTAATGCGGGTTGTGGAGTCAAACTATTATTATTTACATTTGGCAGACGAAACCATTCAATTGGTACAGCATGTTTTATTTTATTTAGCAACCGCTGGACATCTATATGCCTCATATGTGTTTTTCTAGCTACGTCTTGCCTTGAAATCCATCTACGTATTTGAGGGTGTATCATATCCGATAAATGTTGAATGCCATATTTTGCAAAGGATGGTAGATAAAGTACTGCATTGTTATAACATATATTACTATTGCCCCACAATTGCTGTTCTAGTACTTCCTTCCAGCACGTAGGTGGAGGCATGTATCATTCAAATATTTCTAACTCCTTAACTTGATCTTTAAACACATCTGGTATCATTTGGCTATTCGGAGGTTGCTTCTTTGAGGTAAAAACATGCTCCGCCAGAAATGGTTCTACAATTCTCTCCATGAGAGCTCGTGAAACACATGCCCACGTCTCATCTGATGTAATAAGATCATCCAAAAATTTTAACCTTAAAGAAACACATTTCACTTTAATATCAATTAAATCAAGTCCTCCTTCTAACTTAGCATTATTGAGAACACGATGGGAAACTAAATGATTCTTTTCTTCCCATATGAATGACAATATCAACTCATTAACCTCCTTTTCTACATGTTTTGGCATGTGTACAACAGATGCTGTATACCATAGCCCAGATAATGCCAAGTTGTTGACAACAAACACTCTACCAAAGATTGAAAGACGACGACGCTTCCAATTTGCTAATATTCTCTTAAGCTTAAATACTCGTTCATTCCAATTTTGTATTGTATTCGGTTTCCTGCCAAAATAGATGCCTAAAATATTAATGGTATCATTAGACCAATTGATTTCAAGTGGCTGGTCATTCCGCTCTTTCCATGGCCCCAGAAATAATCCTTTGGATTTTCCTTTATTGATTTTCAAACCAGATGCATTTTGGAACTTTTCTAGTACGTGGTTTAAAATTGCAAAATCATTGTTTGAACTGGTAAACACAGTTGTGTCATCAGCATATTGTGACAGCTTAAGTGGTCTTTCTATGCCACGAATACATATGCCTTGAAAGTTATTATTTTGCCTCAATGCTATGCCAAGTGATTCCATCACAATAACAAATAATAATGGCGATATGGAACACCCCTGTCTAACCCCACGTTCTAAGACAATTTCTCTGGATAATTGATTGTTCACTAAATAGCTACTCTTGATATCCGTATATAAAATCTTTACCCATTTAATAAAGTTTGAGCCTAACCCAAACGATTGCAAAGAATTAAAAAGAAAATCCCATTCCACACGGTCAAATGCCTTTTCATTGTCCAAGGCAATCACAGCTGAAGGGATGCTATCCTTCTCAACCAATTGTATAAGGTCTCTTATTACCATGGTATTGGTTAGAATTGTCCTCCTGGGTACAGCACATGTCTGCTCTGTTCCAATGATTTCTCCTAAAAACACTACCTAGTTTCAATGTTAGTGCTCTGGATATTATTTTGTAGTCTACACATAGTAGAGAAATTGGTCTGTAGTTCTGAATTAGACGTCTGTCATTTCCTTTATATATTAGCCTTACGTATGCCCTAGCCATAGTTGGTGGTAAATGGCCTTTCTCTAAAATTTCAGTGCCTAATTCTTCCATTATTGGACCTACAAGGTGCCAAAACGTTTGGTAAAATTCAACTGGAAGGCCATCACACCCCGGTGATTTTTCTAGTTTCATACCTTTAAGGGATTTAGTTAAATCTTCTAGTGTTAAGGATTGATCACAAAATTCACTGCCCGTGTCTGACACCTCTTTGTCTATATTTGCTAACAAATCCAATTTTGCATCTTCATCAATTCCCTCTGACTTGTACAATGACTCATAGTAATTGCATACAATAGTACTCATTTCATTGTTGGTAAAGACGGTTGAACCATCCGGCATGTTTAATGAGCACATCACCTTATCTATTGCCCGTGCTTTTTCTAATGCACAAAAATATCGGGTTGGCTTTTCCCCTTCTGCGTGCATCTGGGCTCTTGCTCTAATTTTTGCACCCTCAAACTCATATTGTTCTATATCTCTTATTTTACTTTTAATTTTAACCAGTAATTCATAATAATTCTCTTCACCATTATTTACTTTAGCATTAATTTTCATCAGTGATCGATGAAGTGTTTTCTTGCGTTTGCGTATTACCTGTGCTTTTCTAATAGCAAACTTTCGGGAAACATACTTTAAATCCAGTTTAACATCCTCCCACCATTGCAATGTGCTCTTATATGATGCTTTCCTATTAATCCAATGTTGCCAACAACTCTCTATATTATTCTTATAAAATTCTTCTCCCAACAGTGTTGTGTTTAATTTCCAAAACCCGACCCCTTTTGTTACCCAGTCAGCATTGGCAAAGGTTACACAAACCATGTTATGATCGGAGAATGCAACTGGCTTAATATTAACATCTCTCCAGTACCCTGTTAACAAACTATTCACATAAATTCTGTCGATCCTTGAACCAACTTTACCATCTACCGAAAAACATGTAAGATCTTTACCATGAGGTTTTGATATTCTATATGTGTCCACTAAATTTTCATTATCACATATTTCTTTTAAGAGTCTATGTGATGTATCAGTATAAGTTGAAGTTGCATTCCTGTCATTTTCTTTGTCTAAGACACAATTAAAGTCACCACCCATTACTAAGTTTTCAGTGATGTTATCTAGTGCTGTTTTAGACATCTCCTTAAAAAACTACGACGTAGTTGATGAGATGTAGGTGCATATATACACTGCAACGTGATACGTGTTTGTTGTATATCTAGCGTGACTCTCACCCAGCGACCATTTGCACCTGATACTGAAGAGATTATATTTACATAGGCTGAACAACGAGGGAGTATAACAATTGCTACGCCTGCACTATTATCTTGAGATAACGAATAAAATATTCTGGATCCAGAAATCTTTTCTAAATTATCGTATAATTCTGACTTCTGAATTTTTGTTTCCTGTATCAAAGCAATGTCAATCTGCTCATTTTTCAGAGTCTCTAGTAAGTGACGTTGCTTTATGTCACTATTTAAGCCTCTACAATTGAGTGTGCAAATTAGCATAAAAGGTAATAAAATGCTGTGTAAAACCGCCATTATTAAGCTAACTAGATTTTGTTTTTTTCGACCCTCTCTTAGACCATTTACCTATTTTACTCACAAACGCTGCATTACTTAGCTCAACTTTTTCCAAATGCTTATATTTTAATATATCTGAATCATGACGCAGATGCCTATATTTAACACCATTTGCCGTCACATATGGAACTAACACCTCTCCTGCCTCGGACCTGTACATGACCATTTCATCAGGTGATTTAGAACTCTGTGTTTGAATGGATATATCAGATTCAGCGACTGACATATTATCGTCTTCTATATCACTTTCCTCTATTTCTGATTCAGAACTCTCTCCATCTTTCTGTCGCTTTGTTCCACTCAATCGATCCGAGACACCAATTACTTTCTCTATATTATTTAAATCGTCTAGATTGAGTGTACTCAGTGGAAAATCAAAGTTAGTTTCAGTATCTTGCGACCTGAATTTTACTTGTCCTAAATTAAAACTCTCTTCCAGAGGGTATTGATCATCATCTTCAACTTGTGTGGAATTAGCCTCTCTGTCATCAAACTTGGATTAACTTGTTACTGGAGTAAGACTTAGCCCCCTCATCTAGAA
>CM067361.1:39122626-39181130 GCA_034401795.1 Chaetoderma sp. LZ-2023a
CTGCATCAATTTCTTATACATTGATATAGATCCTGCAGTGTATTTGTTTATTAACATTTCGATTTCAAAGATAACATAATAAAAGTATTCATGGGTAGTACATTTTAAGACTAGCATTAATTATTTTGACGGGCTGTTGTACATCGGGTGACATGTGGAATATTTACAAGGCTTATAAACATTATGAGTGGAAGAATTGAATAGCGGTGATAGACGATATGCATGAAAGTGATCAGCTGTTATTAAATCTATGAAAAATAATGATACTACACGTACCATAATAAGCGTTTAAAGACTATCTTTACTTTCCTTACATGCTGGGGTATCCCAGGGCTCAGTCCGTGGGCCGCAATTATTTCTTATTGTTATTAATGACTTGCCCATTAATATCTTAAACAGCATGAGATTACTTGCAGATGGCACCTGTCTATATGGCATATCTGATAATCGTGAGGCACGCATTCCAGTGGCCAATAATGACCTTGACGTGATATCCCAATGGGCAAACACATGGCATGCTGAATTTAATGCCTCTAAAACAACTTCCCTATTTGTCTCCTTACATCATGATCCAACTTGATTTCCAATATCCTTTAAAGACTCTGAAGTTCATCCGTCGTTTTGCCACAAGCACCTTGTCATTACCTTAAACAGCAAAGCTCAGTGGCTTGAACATGTGGAATCGTTAATAGCAAAGACCCAGCACATGCTCTCATTACTGAAGGTTCTCAAATATATTCCTTCAAATAATGTACATGAGCTTTGTCATAACACTATTAGAATATGTGAGCCCGATTTGGGATAATAAAATTAAAATTAGTGTCTTGTGTATGAGCCGCACTTAGGTGGTATTATGTGGGCCAAAGACCTGTCAATATATTTCCCTGTCGGCTATGGAACAACTGTATCAGACTCTCAGAGGTGTCCTTGTGGCTACCAAGATGAAACAGCAGCTCACTACATTCTGTCCTATCGACACTACGCCAATCAAAGAATATCTTTTTACCCTGAATTAATTAAAAAGATTATCACCTCCAATAACCTGCTCTATGGCAATGAGAATGCACTTGTTTGCCAGTGCGTCATTGATACTGGACAGTTGAAATACTTCGTAACCCTTCCAGTGTTAACAGCCCCTCAATCGCTCACAATACTGGCTATAACGAGTAACTCATTAATGGTCACGATTTTACAGAAAATTCAATTTTCCGCTCAGAGAATGTCTGTTTGCTGGCCAAGAGAAGGCGTTTGCAAGTTTGAGAGTGCGTCAAGGTGGAATTGTTGAGTTGTGTACTTTTGGAGGCTTAGGTTGTGTGCCTGGACTTTGGGGGAGGTGTGGATTTTTTGTGCGAGATGGAATCGTCATATGTTGGGATTTTTTTCATTTAGGTACACAGTTTGGTCCTCTATCGGTATACAATGTTGACAGTTTTAGTTTCACACATTCGCTGTGAATATACACCTTTAACCACTGAAATTTACGAAAATAGTTTTATGAGGCTGATTGTCAAGAAAATCCAACTATCTTATTCTTAGTCAGTGTCCATTTTGTAGGCCCTGAGATGACATTTTCTCTAGGATTTGCCACTGGAATGACTGGCTCGGTTATACCATAACCAATCCAGTAATTCCAGGGGTGGATTTTATAGGGTGGTCTCCTGTTGACCTGCAAATGAACATACGTCAAGCCTACTGCATTGGCCGCCATGGCAGACTTGGCCTTCAGAGTGTTAATCTGACACAGGAGGGGTTAATCATGTAGCCTTGGCCCACTACACAATTATCTAAGGAAATCTTCGTACGAACAATCATGGGTGAAATCCAACGTTCTAAATCGGCCTTATGTTTTTATACTGTGTACTCTTTTGTAATTACAACTCTGCTCTATCTACATTCTCAAAATACTTATCCCAATATAATCAATACTTATACTATTATTTTTGTTATTATTATTATGAAGTACAAACTTATTTTTTCTATTATGTAAACTGTGTTTTGATTTGTAAAAAATAAACTGTACTTGTTTCCAAGTGGAAGACATACCAACAAGAAATATCTTACAATGCCCGCACTTTAATAAGAAAAATATAATATGGAAGGAAGCCAGAATGACTCCTATTCTGAAAAAAGGGAAGAACAAGACTTTAATAAGAAAAATATATAACTTTGCTTTATAAACTAAGCTATAAAAATTGATAATTAAATAAAATATTATTATTATTATTATTGTTGTTGTTGTTGTTGTTGTTGTTGTTGTTGTTGTTGTTGTTGCTGTTGTTGTTGTTGTCGTTGTTCTTGTTGTTATTCTGAATACAGAGTTAAGGGAAAGACCTATAGTAACTTCGGTAATTTCCATTATGTCAGGAAGTAAGTAAGTAAGTAAGTAAGTAAGTAAGTAAGTAAGTAAGTAAGTAAGTAAGTAAGTAAGTAAGTAAGTAAGTAAGTAAGTAAGTAAGTAAGTAAGTAAGTAAGTAAGTAAGTAAGTAAGTAAGTAAGTCAGTCAGTCAGTCAGTCAGTCAGTCAGTCAGTCAGTCAAGCATTCAGTCAAGCAGTCAGTCAGCCGGTTAGTCAGTCGGTTGGTTAGTCTGTTGGCCTGCCAGTCAACCAGTTGTCTGGTGATTCGGTCGATCAGGCAATTGCTTGCTCATTCTGTCAGCTGGTTGGTTGTACGGTACAGTCAGTCAGTCATTCTCTCAGTGAAATATTCATTTGTTCTTTGAGTCAGCCATTCAGTCAGTCAGTTGTTACGTCGGTAAGTCTCTTGGTCAGTCAGTTGGTCGTTAAATTGGTCCCATTATGAAACTAATTAATTTAGATAGAGTTGGATAAATGCTATCATCTCCATTATCAATATTCAGTTAGTTTCTGTGCACCCGGAGTCTCCAGCTGTATAGATCCCTTTCACATCTCGATCATGGAGTTAGAATCTCAATGGAAGAATCTGGTCTGTCACTCACGTATCTGACGTCATAATTAATTACATCACACGTTTTCTGAAAGCACTGTGATAATAATGTATAATCTCACAAAAATCAAAACGTATGCCACAACGTGTACGAATTATACGTTTTTGATGAATATACAATTAAATAAACATGCTGTTGAATATCTTGAAACAAATTTGACTGGATGCTGTTGCTACCATGGGCAGCAACAGCACCAAGTCAAATTAGTTTCGATGCATTTGACGGCTTAACTGTATGCTTATCTTCAAATCTAGATTCTAGAAATTCAGGTTTCATAAGGTTCCGAACTGATTCCAACACACGTAAAAAGTTGGTGTTGCTTAGCTAGAAATGAGTGTGGCATAGCTAGAAATGAGTGTGGCATAGCTAGAAATGAGTGTGGCACAGCTAGAAATGAGTGTGGCATAGATACTAGATAGAAATGAGTGTGGCATAGCTAGAAATGAGTGTGGCATAGCTAGAAATGAGTGTGGCATAGCTAGAAATGAGTGTGGCATTGATAGAAATGAGTGTGGCATAGCTAGAAATGAGTGTGGCATAGATAGAACTGAGTGTGGCATAGATAGGAATGAGTGTGGCATAGATAGAAATGAGTGTGGCATAGATAGAAATGGATCGCTCTAATATATTACCTCGAATCTGGCTCATTGTACATTGGATGAATCCAGTTTCTCAGTCAATTATATAATGTCATAATCAACTATGCCACATTTAGGCTTATGTCATAATCAATTACATCATGAATGACACGATAGAGACTGTCACAAATGCTTAATAGTCAGAAAGGTTGTAACAATGGTATGTTTTTACTACTTAATACACATTCTGTTGAATGTTTTGCAACTAATTTGATGGGGCGTTGTTGCTGGCATGGCAGCAACAGCAGCCAATCAAATTAGTTGCAAAATATTTAACAGCTTACCTGTATCCGAAACGAGTTTCCCACTTCAGGAAGTCCGATCAATTGATTGGCAGACAGATTGGCTGGCAGAGTTCTCAAGAACTGATTGGTTCCCTGGTAAGCCGGCTGATGAATGGAGTAGCCAGATTGGACAGACTGATCGATAGTGACATGCAGATGACTCTGGCTAGTGGCTTATATACAGGCTCCTTACATCACTAATCAATAACTGACTATTCATCATCATCATCATCATCATCATCATCATCATCATCATCATCATCATCTGGTGCAACGTTGGAGGACTGTTGGGCCTATTGTCGATCTATAACGAATCAGTAGTCTCAAATTTCGTGCCCTCAATTGACACCTCGACATCGCACAATGGTGACCGTTGAGGTGGTTGCTCTGATAGGCCGCAAGGGGTCATGTGACCCATCCTAGGTATTTCATACCTCGTTGCACCTGTCAATAGATCTACAGGCCAACATTGGCAACCGTTGAGGCAGCTGCACTGGTTGGTTGAGAGTTATTATGTCATCATCAATATTTTTTATTTAGGACACACACCCTAACGCTTTCACAGGTAATTAGGCCTGTCAATCAGCATTACCGAGGGTCAATATCTCCACACCTCAAACAATAGCGACCACTGAGGCAGCTGCTCTGATTACCCAAAAGGGGGCTTTTATTTGCGAAGTTGACTTCGGGACTCGTATCACTAATTCAACTTCGCAACTAACGCAATGGACCTTTCCTGTTTATCCATCCATTATATGACGTCATAATCAACTACATGACATACATGATGACGTAATAATCAATGATGCCATGAATGACGTAGATAAGTGCGTCACGAGCGCCTAATTGGTGACAGGCTAAAGCTTGTTGTACGAATTGTCTATACTATTTAATAAACATGCCGTTGAATATTTTGAGACTAATTTGTTATAGGCAGAGGCAGCAACAGCACCCAGTCCGATTAGTTTCAAAATATTCAACAGCTTATTTGTATAGGTTTCTGGAAATTGAGTCATGGAGTTCAGGGATCGATCGATCCCAACACAGTTGAGGGGTGGGTGGAGCTTAGCTAGAGATGGGCGGGGTATAACTAAAACTAGAAAGGTCCATTATATGTTAAGATTTATTTCATTTCATTACATTGAATTACACAATTCACGCCTCTAAACGCAGGCATATACCGTTGCGAAATTTTTATTTTCAAGCATCCTAATATGGGCGGCATCGGTGAGTTTAGGCCGACAAGAACATATGTATATATTTGGTAAACGCAAGCGGTCTTAAAATGGTAACGACTATTTTTTCATCAGTGACGGCTAAAAATGTCCATTTCGGGTTGCGTTTACGTCGCTCTCAACCGGGGCTAAATGGTATTTTAGCACAGCGCAATGGATGAAACGCATCCCATCTCTAGCTAAGCTCCGCCGATGCTATGCCCGTAGTGGAATGGATCGATCAATCTCTGTATTATCAATTTCCAAAAAACAGGTAAATACAGGTAAGCTGTTGAATATTTTGAAACTAATTTGACTGGGTGCGGTTTCTACCTATGGCAGCACCAGCGTCCAGAAAAATTATTTTCAATATAGTCAACATAATGTTTATTAAATGGTAGACATACAATGCATACAACTTGACTGACTATTAAGTGATTATGACGAATTTAATCACGTCATTCATGTCCTAATTGATCATGACGCCAGCCTACCTGTGACGCAGTTGATTATGACGTCATATGATTGATCGATAAACTTGATTCATCAATTTGTTAAGTTTGAGTGGAAATCTAGATATTTAGAATAACAAGCTGAAGCTTTCAGAGAATGTTCACCCTGGACGTTCCAAAAATCCACATGCTGGGTTTCCCATAATCCCGCGAAAATGGCAGCCATCTTTAACTTGGACATACCGTTTCTCTTAATGCTGATAACCGGCAACCCAAGTACAATAGAGGCGAGCTGGTAGTAACAAAAGAAATTCACACCTAGGTGTGAAAATCTTTTGTGTAATGATTTATTTTGTTACGTCCAGCTCTCCTCTGTTCTGATTGAATGTTAGATGTAGAGGGTGGGTCATAAGCCCCTCCCCTCATTAAATTACAATTTTGATTTTGTTTGAAGGTTTTGTTCAACGTTCATTATAATCATGAATTCTGCATATTTTATGGGTTGTGAAGTGCCTGTTGAACTTGGAAACAATGTGTATGTTCGTGTCATGAAACGCAATGACTAATTTGTAGTAGACATACACGAGTTTAGTGTTGGTAGTGTTTACCCCACCAAGTGTGGGTGTTTATGTATGGCAATACGTTTCAAAAGTTTGCCGTCATGATTCCAGCATTCGAAGAAACTGTGCTTAGGGCTAGGTGTTCCGATAGTATAGAGCAGATTAATTACCTATATGAATTAGAGCCTCAATCAAAAGTCACTATCAGAACTAAATATCTGTACATCAAGCTACCTTGGTACTTTACTGAACAGGTCAAACTGAGATGAAACTATCGTTCAGAAGTGTGACATTCCTTAGTGACTTGTGGAGAATCTTGAAAGAGAAATTGCATGAAATTATCAGTGCTATAATGAACTCTACACTCATGTTTCTTAATGTGCATTGGTCGGGCCACGCAGCACTGAAAAAAATTTCTGATCGTCAATATATATATATATATATATATATATATATATATATATATATATATATATATATATATATATATATATATATATATATATATATATATGTATATATATATAGAGAGATAAATATTCACGATGGTTGAACCTATGATCTCCAAAGATTCCAGAGATCAGCTATTAAGTATTAGATTAATGGCTAATTCGTGTCATTCGGATAATGGTCAGAGACAAATAGGTCTATGCAGTAATGTGCCTCTACTCTCTTGCTCTAGAGTCAGTCTAAGGTTAATGGTCAGAACTGTAAGCAGCTGCATAAACGTTAGCTCAAAGTTAATATCTGATGGGCTATAGATTACTACTACAGATGAAGAGCTTAAACTAGCTACAGTTTTAGCATGTGATGCGGTAAAGACTAAAGATTACAAATTATTCTCAAGATCATGTATGACTCTATCACTGGGATTAATGCCTAAGCAGAAAGACAATGCTAAAGACTTCGCGTTAGCGGATTCTGAAATGGACAGAGCCATTCAGACCCTTATCGATCACATATCTGCAAAGGACCTCGGGATGTTAGATCTCACTATTCAACAGGGGTCTACAGATGTAGAAGAAGAAGAAGAAGAAGAAGAAGAAGAAGAAGAAGAAGAAGAAGAAATGCCTTTAGTATTCGAACTGCTGCTAGATGCGTTTAGTTCTAATTATGACGACAAGGTTTTTATATCATCAGACTCACCTGTCAATGTTGAAATTTACACACACACACACACACACACACACACACACACACACACACACACACACACCCCACCCCTAGATGAATGCTACATTGCATAGGTTTGATACTTTCCATCAAGATATCGATGAATGTGAATATCAGAGTTTTGGTTCTGAAAACATTCCCACTTTTACCAGACACAATGCTACAGCTATTTTCGTTAACTTATTGAATCTAGCAACACATAATCTAATGGTTAGCGAATGCTATGGCTGTCAACTTGACCGCCCGTCTCAGAGGGAACACCAATGTATGGGGATCGATTTTTTCTTAAGGCCTATCGATAATTGTGAGTTACTTTACTTAAACGCATTAGAAAATGTGTCTAAAATCAATTTCTTTCGTATCTTGTCTAACGGCCCAAATTTATATTTGAATGTCTATGAGCTATAGAATGCCAGTAAGACTGATTGGCTAAGCGATATTATAAACTGTGTGATCAAATTTCAAATGTATTATCACTATTAAAGTTGATATATGATCTGTCTAAACACGTATTCCTCTATTCGCTAACCCTACTCCACAACCTACCCAACCATTATTATGAATAACAATCATACACTCGCTCAGATTCGCCTTTCATACAGATCATTAATCTGGCATGGGGGTTATTAGCCAGGTGTTCCAGGGGTGTGTGTACCCCTAGAGGCTATATTAAAAGTAAAAAAAAATATCTGGGGATGGAAGCCAGCTTTCGACCTCGAATATGTTAAAACAATCTAAGGACATATTTTTAAAACAGTAACCTCTGCAGACAAAAAACATGAAAAAATTTTATTTTTATTTGAACAACGTTTTATTACAACTTTCCCCACTGAATAGCTTGGCTGGGGGACAGGTGGCTTCTTGGGCTTGGGTAGCGCGATAACGATGCCTTGGCCTACAACATCAATGGGAAGGTGGCGCATAACAGCTGAATTGATTGTGTGTGTGATCGGTTTTGAGATAATGTCACTTGCATATTTGAATAGTTCATTGCTCATGCCATCAGGTCCAGATGCACGTCTGTTTTTCAGGGCTTTAAGTGCCTTCTCAACCTCTGCTGCATTAATTGGTGTTAGGAATGGCCTGGGGTCTCCTGAGAATGGGTGCAAGGGCTCATCATCGTGGTCAGTGAACTGTTCCTTGAACCATTCTCGAATTGCCTCGGCTTTGCCCTGGTCAGTCCCGATAAAGTGTCCTTCAGAGTTGTGTACAGTTAGTGGTGGTGTGTAGTCAGCAACTCTCAGGGCTCGGGCTGCCTGAAACATTTTGACGGAAAATCCTATCCAATGTTACTCTATGCCACATCTGAGACAAGATCGATTACTTCACCGGATCATGTCAAAGAGGTGTCAAACATGGACGCAGCTGTGCAGACATTGTATGGGCTCAATGCATGCTGTGTTGGTAGTCATGTCCAAACACTGGGACTTCCACAAAATGGGCATTGACATGTCATGAGCCTTCGACACAATTAAACGCTCAAAGATCCTAGATGTACTACGCCAGGCCAGTTGCAATGAATATGAGCTACGACTAGTGAGACTACTGCTTGCAGTCACCAACCTGAGAGTACAAGTCAAATCAGTGAAGTCTGTAGAGTTTGAGACATCAATCAGCTCCCCACAGAGAGATGGTCTATTTCCGGCGCTTTTCACTTGCTACCTTGCTGCTGCATTGAAATCTGTGCGGGAAAGTTCGACAAGACCAACCCCCCCCCCCCCCAGTGCCAATACCGGGCATGCCACTAGAGATGGAATATGCAGACGATGTGGACTTCATAGACGAGGAAAAGAAACCCCTTGACCAACTTCTCCCAATAGCTGCAAGCAAACTAAAAATTGAGAATCCTTTTATGAATGAATCCAAAACAGGGTTTACCCACATATACCTATCTACAAAGCATTAAACTAAAGAAAATGACGATCCACTTCGTGTCGGCGAACCATGGAGGAAAAGTAAAATCCAGGGCTCTCTGCTTTGTTGGACTGCTGACATTTCTGCACGCTGCATCATGGGGAACATAGCTTTCCAGTCCTTCGGGAAGCTATGGATTCATAGATCAAAGATGTCCTTGATAAAGAGGCTACGTTTATACAATGCAACCTGCGTATCCTTGATGCTTTATAACTGTAACAGCTGGGCAGCTCCAAAGGCAGCTCTAGACAAACTCTATGCCTGCCACCGCAAACACCTACGCACCATCACTGGACACTGATGGCCAGACAGCATAATTTCAAACAATGCACTATACAAGTTGTGTAATTGCACTATACAAGTTGTGTAATACGTCGCTGCTGTCTGTAAAAGTCGCCCAGCAAAGATGGTCCATGTTTGGCCATGTGCTAAGGATCCCAGAAGTGACATCGTCACAGAGAGCCTTGGAATTCACCCTACTCGGCTCCAGCGATTACAAAGCCAGGAGAGGACGTCATTGCATAAATCTGCTAAGTGTTCTACGAGGTGATCTTAAGAAAGCAGGACTCGGTACACTCAAGTCAAGAATGGATCTGAGGAAGCTAATCATTTCGGCTGAGGAGAAAACACAGTGGGAAAGAGAGAAGGACTGATTGCAGCTGTAGGATGTTTCTACTACTACAGCCACAGAATACAGTAATCATGCATACTCTCAGGGTATACTTTGATCTTTAGCTATTCAAATTTTGAGTTAGTTAACTAATAACCAGGTGTGCAACTTAATAGTAAATCAATTAGAACATATTAAAAAAACTTCATGAACATGTGAGAACATTAATGCTCAAAGCCAGAGACCCACGCAGGTCAGTCTCATTGACAGTTTAAATTTAAAAAATGTGTTAGACGTCGAGCTTACATAATGCGGCCATTAGAGCATTAGCATAAACTAAATGACCGCGAGGCTGAAAACATCAATAAATATACTATATACGTGTCTTATCATTTAACATAAGTTCGGTAACGTAAGCAAATTTTGATGTTTCCTAAATTATAAGAACAGGTTTATACATGTTCGACTCATTCCCACGATCGATTTTCTTTAACAGCCAATATCTTTGACCATATATAAACTCCTAAAAATGAGGTAAAAATCATTCAAACTTTTTCAATGTTTTATCCACATGCTTTAAGTATTACCTCAGAAGTTATTTTAAGCTTGGAAAAATAGAAAGCTACGGTATTAGCGATAATTGTCAAGTTGGAGACATAGTGTCCTCACCGAGGGTTAACAGATTAATTGTATGTGGGGTTGTGCTGGGGTATCATGTAGAAATACAAGACTCCCCATTCCCAGAGGAGGTAATTAATCTGCGATTTATCACAGATTATTGTTTTTTCTCAGGATCTTTATTCTTCTTCTTATTAGTATTATTATTCTGAAGGATTTTTGCAACCTATCTTATCCTATAATTTTGATTTGATCAATTTCAACCTTTGTCAACTTGTAGCACCTCTTAGGCTCTAGTTTGATCCTACTTTTCTTTTGGGACGGGTGTATGGTTTCCGTGGGATAAAAGTCCCATAAGAAATGTATGGGAGCAATATTCAGACAGTGACTACTCGTAGAGTATTGTCTCCATCACCTTCAAACTACACAGACTTCTAGCATTTCTTGACATACACCTTGACTAAAAAATTGTGTTGTGTTCAGACATAAGCAACATTTTTTGGAATCAAGATAATTCATATTTCTGGGGCTATCAGGTGGTTGAAATTTGGCATATACGTCGATGTATCATACTACTATAGATGGGAAATAAAAATCGTTAGCGAACATATAAGCCTTTCGGAAATCCGTGGCCTACATTTCCCATAGAAAATGTATGGGAGCAATATTTTGTCAGCGATTGCCCATAGGAGTTTCTTTTGATTGTCTTGAAACTTAACATACATCTAGCATCTCTTGACCCGCAACCTGACCCAAATATTCTTTTCAGTCTAGTGAACGGTTTTTGAGAAACTGATGCATAAAAACAGTTTTGTGGCATCATTATAATTCTTACTTCTTCGATTCTCAGAGGGTTGTCATTTTAAACATGCAGACATTTATTTCCTTAGGGAATGATGATAAATGACAATGGAAATATCACCTTTACACCTGATAATTTCAGTACACCATAGGGCCGGGGCTGCTCTTACTTTTATCTTGGATCCAGTGAGTAGGTTTTTTTTAAATCCGCTTTTCGGTGCCCAAAAGGTCTTATAGGAAATACATGAGAGTGATATTCTGGTAGTGACTCCCCGTAGAGTCTTTGCAGATCATGTTGAAACCTAACCACCTTACAGCATCTGTAGACATACATCCAACCCCCAATGTTTTTGGTGCATTGAGCAGGGTTTTTAGATTTGTATCACAAACCAATTCTTCCATAGAAAATGTATTGGAAATAGATTTGCTGTTGAATGACAGTTTTTGAACAATCATCTCCAAACTTAGGACACTAGTACATCATAAGGCCTGTATTGACATTTCACAGTATTTGGAACCAGTTAGCCGAGAATGCAACATAATATTTGCAGGGCGCATGCCCAAGTTGAAGGGTACCAATTGGACATCAAAATTACTAGTTTTCGGTTTTGGCAGAAATGAACTCATCTTCATCAGAGAAGGTCAATGGACATATTAGACAGCACCTTGTGACGTCCTATCATGTTTCCACCACCACAGGTCACATGAACTAAGGAGTACCAGTTTTCGTTTTGTGGCATAGATTACCTCCCTTTACCCATACAAGCTGATTGAGATTGTTAGAGTGAGTGAAATGTTAGGTTTTAGAACTACCCAACTATTTGTGCAAATATATATTTTCCTTGATTTTCATAAAAACTTTACCAACGATATATCAGATATGCCTGATCTAATGGTTATGATTTCGGGGTTCAATGTCAAGCTCGCCCGTTAGGCATCAATGTTATCAGCTTTCGTTTATTTTTTGCAGAAATGGATTCCCGTTAACTGTGCATGTTCATGTTAAGGATATTAGATGAACGTCCATGTGGCTACGGTCACATAATTACTATGTAACCTTTATGTATATAGGTACAGCAGCTAGGACATCTTCGGCCAAGGTGTAATTAACCTTGTCTGAAATAGGTCATCCTGCCAAGCAATTGTATTAGGATTGATTGTCTATGTTTATTAAATAAAGAATCACAAATCAAAAACACAAAACAAAAACAAAACAAAAAAAGTGCCCGTTTCTAAGAAACCAGGGCCAAAAGTTCAAAAGTAGGCCTCCCCACTCCAGATCTTCTGTACACCTATTGTGCCTATCTCTAATAGCAAATGGCTTTGTACTGATGAGAAGTCTATAATTCTCACCTACTGAAAGAAATGCGGGCCAACATCCATTCATCGGAAGCTTGGCCCGTGGCACCAAGCTACGAGGGTGGTGGTGTATCATGGATGGCGTATGGCGTAGCAGTGCTCTCCCTCTTCACCTCTCTTATACGAGCATAGCGATTTGTATGCATAGTGCTTGGGTCATAACATGCTTAGAAAATGATAGCGTTTGTAAGATCGCCTACTGCACATGCACAATAATCCAGATAGGCCATGCATACTGTACTGTAGGCATGGAGCTGGAATCTTATATATATATATATATATATATATATATATATATATATATATATATATATATATATATATATATATATATATATATATATATATATATATATATTTCCCATGTTCTCGAAATTGTTAATACGTGACCATTTCGCTCTTTGAGCGAATCTAACCACAAACTACCGCAGGAATCGAAATCTCCAGTCTAAATTAAAATCAGACGAGCGAATGATGCGGCGATATAGTATGCCATAAAATAAGCGTCTGTACTACATACTCACACCAGAGTAGACTATGTAGTACCTTTAATGTCATAACAGGTGACTGCGTGGTTTTGCCTGTTTGTAACAACCACGTGTGGATTGGCTGAGGTGGAGTGCTGGAGCCTTTTCATTGGACACCATAAACTGTAAACAAACCTTAATAGGGACTGAGAAATAATCTGGATGGCACGTACCACAAAAATGCTAACTATCTACGGTATACCCGTACTCAAACTCTTCTTGTAAACTAACTCGTGGGCCATCTATAGCTACAATTTATATCTCATCATAACTTATCTGTACCAGGACTGAAATGTGGTCTAACTGCAATTTTATTTATTTTACTTGTCATCAAGTTGATTCTTCTCGGGTTTATGCTGTTGAACACTTGTTCACGGTTCAGAAGAGTGCAGCACCTAAGCTTGCCGCATCGTTTGTCTTGTGCCAAACTCCTCTACCCATCGCCGAAGTTTCAGAACTCTTTATCGGACACACACACTATGCCCAACACCATCTAACTGCTTCGTTCCTGTGAACTCTCATAGTGAGCGGACTTCTTCAAAAATAGATTTTGATCATTGTTCTTCAACTCTTCTGCCTTTTTCTTAACTTCGTATTGTATTAACCGTTTTGTGTTATTTGTAACTCTACATCACCACTTTTCCTTTCATGCACGGATGAGTAATAGGCCAACCTGAAAGCCATTTTATTTTCCTCATTATAACATCTTCCTCTAACTGACGACTATTACTTGTAATTACGATTCGCTTACACTTCTGCACCTGCAGCCAATTGGTGCCTCTTTTTTTAATCTTAAGCAGACGACTAGTATGTTGCCTTTATGGCCAGATTCGACACATTGCTAAAATTTTCTTCATTAGCTTTTTATGGCTTGTGCCGTAATTGCACAGAATTTATATTTTTTGTCTAATTTACTCTATTAATATGTTTATCGTACCTCACACTCGCTGTCCTAACATAACACACCAACAATAGTGCATTGTAGCCTCCGAGGTTTATGCGCTAATCCGTCCGTATATTCCATTCCGCAGCACCGCAAGTGCACGGTGCGTGGGTTGGCTGGTTAGCATCGGTTCTCAGGGTTACGGATCTTGTTTCATGACTCTCCAGAAAATACAAGGACCAACTTCTAGAGCCAGTGGAACAATAACATCGAGATTGAAACACACCATCTCATTCCGACTGTTCGTGTCACTGGTATGGCGGTCCATTGCTCAATTTAGGAGTCTAGACATAATTAATGAAATAATATATACAAACAAATAATGCTACTCGTTTGATGGTATGAGAGAGAAAATATAGTACATAGAACTATGTTGGTGTCTTGTTTATCATGGGATCATCAGAGGTACATCGCCGATCTTTAAATCCGTGAGGTATCCCTGCAAGGGAGAGTCCTAATGCGGTCACTTATGAGGTTTAATATAAACCATTTTATAGCAAACAAAATATTATTGTGGCAAGAGGAAAGTGCCTCGCGCGGGCCTCCATCACAGGAAAATGCCTTCAACGCCAAAGCGGAGGAAGAGAGCTGGCAAAAAAGGCCACTCTCTTGTTCAAACATATGCTAAGTGTGTATTGTGTGTCATCCTAGTGAAACTGTAAGTTATTGTGATGCACGCTGTATTACGTGAAGATGTGGATGATTTCCAGAAAATTCAACACGTCATCCTATGTAGATTAAAGATACTGTATTGGCAGTTTCTGCTTTATTTATATGGTCCTTCTGCTAATTCCTAAACTAACCTTTACTTGTTAGGTCCATGTTCCATGTTTAGGCCACAAGTGGCAGGGATTTCTACCTATCTTTAAATACATGAGCCTGCCTGGCAGAAATGCTCAGTTTCCATATGGTCACCTTACGGAGCATCCGCCTCAGATAGACAGGGTGCGGACATGTCATGGTGTGAGCTTCAGAATCATATGACAATCTGGTTACTTACCACACTGCAACCACATACAACATCACTAGGATAAGACATAGTTACATCAGCAATTGAGAATCGAATATGTGTTTTATGGCAGGGAGGAGGAGACAAATATCCAACTATGGTGACCTTCCCGTGGGCGTGGTGGGTTCCAAGACCGCACCAAGTTACTGTGAAGAGTTAGAGGGAGAGCTGTATCCCGTCCGTTACCTACACTAACTGGTATCCGAAGATACAGAGGGGGTGTTTGCGGAATCTACACTTTAGTCTTCACCCCTCGGAAACCCCAATAGTTTCCAAAGTCGGATCGCACCAACGTGTCGAAGGGAGGTCAAGACAATTATAAGCCTTGTGGTTGGAGGATCGTAGGAAGAGAGATCACTCAGATGGTAATAAGGAGGCCCTAAAGTATATGGCCAATTTATACCACCTAACCGGTGTGTGGTGCTACATGGCCACTACATCTGGAAAAGAGGCGTACACAAATGACTCCTAAAGAGCGATCGGCCCTAAATACTTTTAAACTTATCCTATAGAGCTAGAATAGCCAGGTTTAGTCGATCACATGTCAGGTTCGCTTAATGAGAACCTGAACAGTGTCCTCAGTAAAAAAAGTGATACTGGGAAAAACGGTAGTGCATATTTTTTGCTGCTGTATAGGGTAGCCTAGCATACTGCGGTCCTAGTATTTTACATAATATAAACAAACAAATAACTACGATGGCTGCCGCCATATATAACCAACTATCACAGTATTAGCAATAAATAAGGTCACACGATCTTGCGGTGCTCATTAGTTATAAGCACAAAAATAAAGATAATATATACATTACGAATATAAACTATAAAATGCAGTCTCAGACGACCGGTCGGTACCTATTAGTCATCAGTACCTACAAAGAAGCATAAAAATACAATAATACAAAAATACAGTTAGATGAGTACCTATTAGTCATCGGTATGGAAAAAGTTCATGGATCACTGTAGATGATGCATCGCAGGTGAGGAACGTGAGATGGCATGATTCTACTGGGAAATATATCAATGCGAACTGATGATGCAGCTCACTCTCAAAGACTGTGAAGAAGAACGATTATGGATGCGGATGTCCACTAGACAGTCATATTAACATAAGTGTCTTACTTTTAACAGAGTGTAAAAATGTTCCATACTGAAGTGGAAAGTGGAAGCTGCCCTGTAGTATTGAAGGGCTACAGTTGAAAGTTAAAGAATACATGTGCATCTTCCGTGTACACAATACATGCTGCACCGCATAGTCCGTGCGGTGCACCAGGCAATGTCCCACTAGACTGTGGTTTAAAAGTTAAATAGTACACACAATACATAGCGCAGAGTTTGATCACCACTTTTCAGCATGATCCAGTAGATCTGACAAGTCGTCCACCAAGAATCAACACTCGTTCTACATACTACGAGTTTGTTACATCGGGGCCGTAATGCCCATCCACAGGAAGACTCCTCTAAAGTTGTTGACGGTGAGGTTCCTTTCTTTATTTGTTTAGTTTATTTGCCCTCGGGTGTGGTCCTCCCGAGAGCGTTCAAACGTTTAGATGCGGATGCAGCGGTTGTGGGCCAGAGATTCAAGTTCTCAAAACCGA
Source organism: Chaetoderma sp. LZ-2023a (assembly GCA_034401795.1). Classification (NCBI taxonomy): domain Eukaryota; kingdom Metazoa; phylum Mollusca; class Caudofoveata; order Chaetodermatida; family Chaetodermatidae; genus Chaetoderma; species Chaetoderma sp. LZ-2023a. The sequence continues at coordinate 39,139,290 of CM067361.1, forward strand.
GAGGTACTGCTGCGGTTACGATGAAACCAGCAATCAGTAAGCAGTTACCCACGTCTCGTACTGCTCTGGCCACACAACCTACCACCTTTCTCTCTCGTCTAAGTGTGGTCAGTTCTTTACTTCTTTTATACTCCTCGTGACGTCATAGCGAGAACGCCCAGCCAATTAGCGCGCAATATGTAGCCAATCAGCATGCGAACTCCAAGGGCAATGCCATTATCACGCGATGGGCATCCTCCCTATTCACATGCGTACGTTTATGATGTCATCAATATTTTGAGAATAATTTAAGGAGTTAAATAAGGATAACTTGGTTATTTCTTATCCGATTTTGAAATGGTTAACAGTTCTGGATTTCTCGTTCCATTCCAGTCCTGGTACGTACCAAGAATGATGAGGATAGTCCAATTTAACGAAATCATATGCAGCAACTCGGTACATCTTTATTAGCCATTCTCTCCCAATGCTGACGTGCATTGTCAGGGAAGGTCTTATGGGCGCATGCGCACTACGCGATCTCACATACTTAGTCAATTTTTAGAAACCTCTCTTATATTGCTTTATACACCCATACTATCCTACTAAGGGAGGGGTGTGCTCAGAACATATCCGGACCAGTCGTCCTGTACCCAGCTGACTTGGGATGGTTCATACCTGCCCGGCCGATCCGCGCTACAACATTAACATTACAATTCTTATATATCAACACGCCACACCAGGAAGCCCTTCTTGTGCCCAGAAACGGCACAAGTTCCGCCTAATCTAGGATAGATAGTAGCTCAGTTATTTGTGTTAAAACTCCATTAACAAGCCGAGGCTGTTGCTGTCATATAAAAAGCGGCTACCTATTGTAAAGCTCGCTTCTTGTACAGCAAAAATTGTATTCGTATACCTGAAAAAGAGTCCAAAAAAGAAAGGGCCACAACAAAGCCAAGTGTCAGCAGCCACTGTCTCAATTTATGACTAACTCGATCCCATCTCTGGCCAATACTTTCTTTATATACTTACTAAGTCCGTCCTCCAGTGCGGTCGCGCTGTCGTGGAAATCGCTTAGGTTTTTGGTGGATTCACTATTAACGGGGATGTATCACACATCCCTCAGTATCTTCAGTGATACACTAAAAGGATAGAAATGTACGCCAAAGACGGAATTCACTACGAAAATAATACTAACTTAATATATTGGCCTAGCAGTGAATCTTGGGAATTTTCAATATAAACCTAACGCAGAGTAACAGTTAACTCACAGGAATCAGGTCTATACACCTGTGCAAAAGTTAAGCACCACCCTATTTTTACGCACATGCGAGGGTATATTCATGTGCTATGAAGAAAGCAATAGCATAAACATTTATGTACCCATCCATCTTAGTGCAAGAGGTAATAATGCAACTAGAGGAATGCTGATTATGATGGTGGGGAAACACTGTATGTTTTTGTTTGAACTTGAAAACGAGGCCTGAATATGGTTACGTTGACACAACTGACAACTATTGCCCTACAGTTGACACACGTGGCTAGATTGTCATTAATGGTGTCTCAAAACGAAGTTTAACATCTGTGCACGAGTTTGAGACTGTCATTATTAATACCGGGTATATCCACCTTGTGCCTGGATGACGGCCTGGACACGACGTCTCATGCTGGTCACCAACCGACTGATACGCCATTGTGGTATTCGTTGCCATTCAAGATGGAGTGCGTCTGTTAATTCCTGTAGGTTCTGCACAGGAGGATCCCTCCTTCTCACCATGTTTCCCAGAATGTCCCAGATATGCTCAATAGGGTTCATGTCAGGGCTCCTTGCTGGCCATGGTAGGGTTTCGATGGCATTCTGGCGGAGGTATTCATGCACAGCTCTAGCACGATGTGGTCGGGCGTTGTCATCCATGAATATAGGGTGGGTTCCAGGTGCATGATTTACAAAATGAGGGACCACAACTCTATCCAGTATGGAATCTTGATATCTTTGTCCATTTAGTGTTCCAGGTACAGTCAACAGATCCAGCTTACAATCAAATGAGATGCACCCCCATATCATAACGGAACCTCCACCAAATGGAACTTCTTCCATGATGTTACGTTGGTCGTACGCCGTGCGTCTGGACCTCCATACACGAGTTCGACCATCTGTGGCATGAAGCAGGAACCGACTTTCATCGGACCAGTGTACCCGTCTCCAGGATCTCATGTTCCAGTGTCTTCTTTCGTTGCACCACCTCAGACGCTCCTCTTTGTGGTGTGCAGTGAGGAGAGGACGTCTGACAGGTCTCCTAGCTTTCATGCCAGCAGCATACAGTCTCCTTTTGACGGTAGACATTGACACTCTATTGCTCGTTTCCCATTGCTGGCTGAGCACTCTGCTGTTGGTGAATGGAGATCTCCTAACAAGGCGTACTAGGGCTCGATCATCACGGGCAGTAGTCTTCTTCGGTCTTCCAGATCTAGGCCTGTCATTCACCTCGTTAGTTTTCCCATGTTTTGCAATCAAACGACTGATTACAGTATGGTTAATGTTCAGCTGTCTGCCAATCTCTCTGCATGACATACCAGTGGTATGCATGCCTATGATTTGCCATTTCACGCGATCACTTAACCTTCGTCTTGCCATAGCGGTTCACAATCAAGAGCTAATTCTCTCTGTACAAATAAACCACGGTCATGAACACAAAATTCCTAATCTTGTCGCCTAAATCTGTATGTAATGTTCTACACCTCAAACTGGACTTTTACATAACTGAACACGTGTGCTGTTTCCCGCCACGCACGGACATCAAGCGGCGTGAAGTCATGCATGCATGTGCATTTCGTACTTGGAATTATGTCAGCTAACGCGGGGACAAAAAGTATGGCAGCCTAGTTGTACCATCATGTTTCTACGTTCTATTGTTTTTGCTGGTGCTTAACTTTTGCACAGGTGTATATATGGCTTGATTTCAACACCCCCTCTTGCGGCAAAAGAAACGGCCAGCAGACTAATTCTCTGGTGACTGAGAAGGGTCGAGTGGGCTCTTCACACATTCTAAGCATCATAGTCATTTTTGGTCTGCTAAGTGTTTCTTCAGCCAAGCCATAACTAGTTTACGGTACTTCTAAGCGCTTGTGTATTGTCCTGTCTTTGTCTTGTCTTGTTGTGGTTGCTCTAGTGAACACACGCCGGAAGTAACTTTTCAGCTCGATCCCCAGTCGATAGAGTAGCGGCTGTAACTAGTCTAGGGCCCTATAGGTCTATGTGGCATTACACCTCTGTGTTTCTAAAAGATTAGGTCTGATTCCTCTGTAGGACAGCTAACGACAGTGGCATCCAGCTAGCTTAATTCACTAGAGATTCGGCCTGTTTATATCTGCAGTGACTGACCTGCCGTTCCTTGTAAAACAGTGTGCATACCTGTATAGATACACACAATCACTTCCCAATACACAACATTAGGCCCAACTGCAGTTGGATGAACCTATATTGTTGGATGCATTTCCTCTCGCTTCGTCGAAAACTTCTCTAGGAAGAAGGTTATTCTTACACATATTATATTTCGAAAGCCTTGGTGACCCTTTGTCATTACATTTGTCACATAGGTATTGTATAAGATTTTTTGTATAACATCTTTGGTGAGATACCAATCAGCTAGAGACAGTAGCTCTCATTAATCCAGCGACACACACGTCGGTTTAAACTGACCCAACCCAGCCTTCGGCCAGCACCAATAGCTATAAATTCTATAAATTAAGGGACAACGTATAACCATCACATCGGATTGACTAACAGTATGGATGTGACCACGGTGTGGAATCGCGACGCATGCTGGAATGCTCGCCCGGCCTCACTGGAACATTATCATTCCGCCGATCACAGAGATCAGCTTTTATATTCTTTATTCGTCTGATGAACGGGAATCCATGAGATCTAGCCAGCACATCCAATGGCCCGAATCGTACGTCGTCGCACATGGACCAGACACCCTGCAGGAGGAACAATGTAGACGCGACGACGCTACAATACCAATGAGGCATGAACCAGTTTCACAGGTTAAGACGTCCAGAGTGTTTACCACTACATCAAGCTACCTCTATGATACACTAGTGACTCTTTCTGAACATTCCTTTTGCCTGAATGCATGCATCCATATTTCATCTCAAACTGACACATTCCTTTTGGCTGAATACATACATGCATAGCTCGTCTCAAACTGAACATTCCTTTTGGCTGAATACAAGCATTCATATCTCAAACTGAACATTCCTTTTGGCTGAATACATGCATTCATATCTCGTCTCAAACTGAACATTCCTTTTGTCTGAATACAATCAATAATATATCGTCTTAAACTGAACATTCCTTATGCCTGACTACATGCGGTCATATCTCGTCTCAAACTGAACAATCCATTTGTCTGAATACATGCATTCATATCTCAAACTGAACATTCCTTTTGCCTGAATACATGCATTCGTATCTCCTCTTAAACTGAAAATTCCTTTTGTCTGAATACACGCATTCATATCTCATCTTAAACTAAACATTCCTTTTGCCTGAATACATGCATTCAGATCTCGTCTCAAACTGAACATTCCTTTTGTCTGAATACATGCATTCATATCCCAAACGTTACATTCCTTTTGTCTGAATGCATGCATTTAAATCTCGTCTAGCTATGCCACGCCGATTTCTGGCTATGTCCCGCTTATTTCTAGCTAAGCCTCAGACACGGCTATGCATGTTCGAATCACTTTAAAGTTTGAGTCCTGAAATCAGAGCATCACATTTTCAAGGTAACTATACAGGCAAGATTTTAAATATTTTAACTTTAATTTGACTGAGCTACTTCTATATGACTGAACACACATCTCATCTCAAACCCGCCATTCCTCTTTTTATTTCTGTATGACTGAACACATCTCATCTCAAACCCACCATTCCTCTTTCTATTTCTGTATGACTGAACACATATCTCGTCTCAAACCTGTCATTCATCTTTCCATTTCTATATGACTGAACACTAATCTCATCTCAAACCTGCCATTCCTCTTTCTATTTCTATGTAATCGAATGCAAATATCGTCTCAACCCCGCCATTCCTCTTTCTATTTCTGGATGACTGAATGCATATACCGTATCAACCCCAGCATTCCCCTTTCCATTTCTGTATGACTGAACACATATCTCGTCCCAAACCACCATTCCACTTTCTATTTCTCTATGACTGAACACATATCTCATCTCAAATCCGCCATTCCTCTTTCTATTTCTGCATGACTGAACACATATCTCGTCTCAAACCTGCCATTCATCTTTCCACTTCTATATGACTTGAACACTTATCTCATCTCAAACCTGCTATTCTTCTTTATATTTCTATATAACTGAACGCATATATCGTCTCAACCCAACCAGTCCTCTTTCTATTTCTATATGACTGAACACATATATCATCCCATCCCCGCCATTCATCTTTCCATTTCTATATGACTGAACACATATATCGTCTCAACACCGCCATTCATCTTTCCACTTCTATATGACTGAACACTTATCTCATCTCAAACCTGCCATTCTTCTTTATATTTCTATATAACTGAACGCATATATCGTCTCAACCCCACCAGTCCTCTTTCTATTTCTATATGACTGAACACATATATCATCTCATCCCCGCCATTCATCTTTCCATTTCTATATGACTGAACACATATATCGTCTCAACACCGCCATTCCTCTTTCTATTTCTATATGACTGAACACATATCTCATCTCAAAACTGCCATTCCTCTTTCTATTTCTATATGACTGAACAAACATCTCGTCTCAAACCCGCCATTCAGTGGCGTAGCAAAGTTGATCAGGGCCCTTCTGCAAGAATTTTTTCAAGGCCCTTCCACCCACCTCCGTTCAAATCATAACCAGAAATTGGATTAGCGGAGGGTATTTATGCCAAATTATGAAATCTATATGGCCTCAGATGGCCTCTTGCATTTCCGAAGTCCAGCGGTAAGTGTGGAATTTAGCAATGCTGTGTGCGCGTCCACGCGTGCGCGTGTGTGTGTGTGGCCACAATGCAGCTGCAAAATAGTACTAGAGGAGCAGGGCATGGCTTTACTTTTGAAGCATTTCAAAGTAAATCAAAGGTGAACATGGAATTTGAGAAGGGAAAACTAATCTGATTCGAGGTCAAGACAATATGAACTACAAACGTCCTATAGTTCAATCAGTCTGTTCACATACCAGTAGAGATGTGGCGAGCGGGGCGCCTTTGAAAGTTGCTGCAGCAGAGCAACCAACTAATTTGTATCATTATCACCTTTTCTTTCCTTTGATCTTTGCCGCCTTTGTGTAAAGGAGTGAGAAAGGCGCACAGCCCTCCCCCATTCTGATTGAATGTTAGATGTAGAGGGTGACCATAAGCCCGCCCCTCGTTAAATCACGTGCATCCTGTCATCCAATGCGGTGAGGCTAATGGTAATTATCGTAATGATTGACAAGGATTAATGACTGGGTAATTAAGGCATTCAATGAGCTGAGCTTAAGGGTAATTAGCACACTGCTGATTGACGAGGGTTAATCGGTGTAATTAAGGATGATCTCTTGGAGCCATGCCAACCACTCAAGGGTTAATGTATTACATAATGAAAGATGACCAGGTTACGTGTCTTTTTCTGGGAACTCGTTCGATGATGAAGCCACATCCCGCTCATTAAATCACGGATCTCAAGGTATCCAATGAGGCGAGCGTTAATCGTTACGGGTAATTAGCGTAATGACACATGACGAGCGTTAATCGATAGTCGTTAGAGTATAAAAGCAGCGTTGTACTTTACTCCACCAGGTCAAACCGAGCAGAAACCATCGTTCAGGAGCGTAACATTCCCCAACGATTCATGGAAAAATCTGAAGGAGAACTTGCGCGAAATTCTCGGAGCTACAACGAACTCTACGCTAGTGTAAGCGTTTTATACCCGAAAAAGAATAAACCGAAGATTGCTATTACATTTCTAACCAGGCTTAGTGTGGCCGCGCAATATTGATAAAGAATCTACACCCGATCGTCGATATATAGATAAAATGCTCAATGGTTGACGCGATGCTCTCCAAAGATTACAGTGATCAGCTATTAGGCATTTTATCTATATATCGACGATCGGGTGTAGATTCTTTATCAATATTGCGCGGCCACACTAAGCCTGGTTAGAAATGTCTGATTCGCGTCGCTCGGATAATGGTCAGAGACAAATAGGCCTATGCAGTAATGCGCCAGCGCTCTCCGTCTGTAGAGTCAGCTTAAAGCTCATGGTTGACGAAGGTGTTTGGTTTGAAATAGTCAGAACTCTGAGCAGCGATGTAAACGTTAACTCAAAGTTAATATCAGACGGATTATACATTGCTACTACCGCTTAATGGGAAATTCCAGTGAAAATCGGGAGTAAGTCAACTAAAAATATACAATAATCTGAAATAGTTGCCGTAAAAAAATATAAAATGCACAGTTTCATTGCCGAGAAATAATAAAATGAATATGCCCGAAAACGTTCAAAAACGTGACTCCTCGGGCACATCCATTTTCTCGCAATGAGAGCGAGAAACCGCGAGATTATGACGTCAACGACACACCAGCAAAATATCACCAGCGCTTTTAGATTTACCTGTTTACTTCGCGTTATGAAAGCCGAATATTAATTAACCCTTTAATGAACAAATTCTGCCCGGAAAATCAGAATATTTCCTTATTGAATGTCCATTTGCAGGCCAGGCGAAGACCATTTTTGAAAATTGACCACTGGAATGGCTGGTTCTGTTACTGAGGCAGTCGTTTTAGTTGTAAATTCTCAAAATAGCCTTCTCTTGACCTGCGTCAACTTGACGATTGCAGAGGCGAGTTCTGGCATGAGATGGTTAAATTGCAACATGTCCGCATGTCAAGCATGGGCTTGCAGTAATAGAAACTATCACGGAAAGATCCACAGAAGCATCCGCATAAAAAGGGGCTAACTGAAAGATAGCTTCATAACATCGGCACTGGATGGATATCTTCCACATTTAAATTTGGAAGACACAAGTTTAGAACAAATAGTCTGTATAATTTTAAAATAATGTGTCATGCATTTAAATAAAAGGCATGGTACTTAATTTTAATATAACAGAATCAAGCTCGACAATTAACGTCAGTATTTACTTGCATCAATTGTAAAATGGGATTTGCAAACCAAAATGAAACGATGTTGCTGATTGTCCGGTCGGTCAATTATAGGCAATCGCTTGGCGGCTTACTTCGTAGACGATAGTAGGTGACAGCTAGTAAATAATGGCACGTATACGCTAGACATAATTAGTTATTTAGTGCTTTCACACTATTGAAATCTAGCGTTATTAATCATTTACAACGTGTACTCCCAATTTTAAAATAACTATGCAGAGTGTTGAATATTCTGAATTAAATTTGCCTGGAATTATGTTGCAGTAGCTTCCAAAATAATTAGTTTCACACAATAGGCCTATGCAGGGTAAATTTCAAGCTTTCTGCTTTTCTGTCCTTGAAAGAGTTGACTAATTGATCCCAAATTTTAAAATGTTGACCCATATTTACTGTCTGTTGAAAATTTTGAAACTGGAATTTGACTGGAAGCAGAAGGTGCAATAGCAACAGCTTTCAGAGAAATTACTTTCAACATTTATTCAACTAACATATTTTTCAAGAATTTGTTGTAGCTGGTTGAGTAGTAGTGTCGGGATTAAAATGATACCACCTCCTTTGTCTAAATGGAAATCAGGTGAGGGGGCTCATTTGTCTAAATGGAAATCAGGTTGGGGTCAAAATGATACCACCGCCCTCAATTGGCAGCCGATTGGCGATCCGTGGCCCCCACCGCCCTCTCAAACTGTGGAGCATAAGCGGTTTAGACATGTGGTTGGCCTCTAGATGGAGGCTCTCAATCCCTGGGGCATAGGATTTGAGACATGTGTATAAAACTCCCGTGCGGACCCCACATGTCCGGGAGAACCTCCTCAGGATACCGGCCAGTGGCCGGCCTCTCTCTTTCTCTCTATTCTGACCGGTATCCTGAGGAGGGTTTTCTATCTGTGGGACAGTTTTGTACCTATCCTACCTATCTTCTACCCCACCCTGTTGATATTCCAGCCGGCTGGTGCGTGCATATCTGTGGTGTTTTGACCCCACACTGGGGGGGGGGGGGGGTGTCGCGGTGGGTCTTTATCTAGCCTGGTCATATTACCCCGGCCCTAGTCTTACCTGGTTTCGAAATTTCAGGTAAGTTCTAGCGAGGTCTTTTGAGTGAGATTTGAACCCAGTCTGCAGCCTGGGAACGCTATGCAATTCAACAACTCTATCGATAGATCCACCGCAACACCGCTAAAATCTCGCCTCTTAGTAATCTTATCTCTGAGTGTGAGTTGTGCAATCGCTGTTACGCATGATAGCGCACCAACACAGCAATGTGTGAACACATAACTTATCAGCTATAATAATGCATACATGCCCCAGATAGTTAATGCGTTGTATTATACACTTTTAAAATCACAGGTTCAAGTCTCGTAATGCGTTATTAGCAAATGATAAACTTTAAAATCGCAGGTTCAAATCTCGTTATGTGTAAGTATGGTAAACCTGTCTATAATAACCCATTACCCGAGAAGCCGCACAGTCATTGACTGACCACATAAAACCCATGATTGCAGGCCACAGACCCTCGACGGGGTCAAAGTCAAGAATAGTTTAGCTCAACTGCTATGCGTTAACACCCAATTAGACACAGCTCCGGCGATCTGTGCCCCCCACGGCCCTCTCAAACCATTGAGCATGTGTCACCAAAGACGTAGGCTCAAACAAATACATAGTCATGGCTAGTGTCGCATCGGCAAGATGGGTCCGTCAATAGCCCTTTCCACCTACCTTGACAATGCTCACCTGGTAGAATGCTGAAGTACCTACCATTTGCTCCACTGCAGACGTGTTCACACGTTACACAGATAATCTGGTGTTGAGCTACCTCATAAGTACAACCTCGCCCCACCCTCTCCACAACGTAGTAGTGGCAGACAGATTCAATAGCTTCACGTGGGTGAAAGCGGTCGTATATATTTTTCCGGAGATGGTCAACCCAAGGGTTATACTGGGGCTCATCTCGGAAGTGTGCCCACTTGGCCTCCAATATCATGGCAGTCTCGGCGCTCTGTGCCACTGCTGCAGATGCCAGCACGAACAGTATGAAGACAATCATGGCTATACATGAAGAGTTAAACTGAACAGAGTGAACGCCTCGAGAAATATCTGTGCCAGATCGAGCCCTGCTCCATCCGGATCGATAGTGATCTTCATCCCCTCAGGGGCAGGGGCTAGCTGCCTCACTTTGCCGCCAGCTAAGAAACGTAGCTCTAGGACTATATGAGTCGTTTGCGGGCTAGTGAGTCCGACTCGATGAAGCAGTTTAACAGCACCCTTGGCTTTGGTGACATATGACACACCATCTACCCGTAGGGTTCCCTCCTGGAGGTTAACAGCTTCTTCTGGTCCATCGAATGGACGACGCAGCAGGAGCTTTCCACCTGTAACCCCGATCCGGTGACCCACCCTCGTCAGGGAGACACCTTCACCTATGTAGGTGAGGAAGGATGATCCCCGATTGTAGAGCTTTCGAACTTTTCCATCCCTTTTCACAACAGTGGAGAGGGTAGTAACCTCTATGTCAAGGAGGGCGGGAGGCCTATATAGGGGCAACAATGGTTGCCAGTTACCCCCAGGTCCGGCGCGGTACCACACTTCTTTCTTCTCAAACATGAACTGCAGGTTTTTTGCCAGGGTCAATAGCAGGCCATCACGGACCAACGGCGGGGCACCGCTCAAATAGGGTTTGACCAGGTGAAAGCTGATGTCGCTATTTAGGGTGTTGATGTCTACCGCATCTGTATCCGAGAGCTCAATCAATGGCTCGAGGACGTACTTCCTCTTCGGGAAATTGTACCGAAACACGATCTTGTGGCCATCTATGTCGCGACCCAGGCGCCCTTTCGACACATCCTTGAGGTCTGTGAGCATCTCCACCCCATCACCCCCAATGGGGTGGAGGGAGAATGCCTTTGAGCTTGCTTCGCACTGTAGGGCGAAGGACTTTCCATCACTCTCTTCTACCTTGGCAGCATCAACTGCGTACACATCTGCGAGGTCAGCAAGACCAGTCGAGTGGGCAAATATGGGTTCCATAGCACGCTATAAAGGGGTTTAAACGAGACATATAACCATGCCGATTGTCCGACTGCTGCTCTCCGGTGGTGAGAACATAATCTCACCCTCTCTAGAGGGGAGACGGGTGGTACAGTACCGTGTAGAATGGGTCCTCTTCGAGGTGCCCCAGCGGGGCACAACATACATACACGCCGATGTGCTGCATCAACATCCGGGCCGTGCACACAGCAGCTCACTGGTAGAAGTTGGCCGGGATGTGATAGAGTATCTATCAGGTGCCAACAGCAACCTATGGAAAGCTATCAGTCCTAGCCTGTTCACACCTGTAAATCACCTGTTTGACAACCCCTCCATTAACATATACGCCAGCACGGATGGGATATCAGACGCCCATTTAGAGTTTACACTCTTATTACTCATTGACCTGACGACAACATGATATCATACCAGCAATATCTGACCTTTGCCGAGATGCTGAAGAAAGAGGGTTGCCACTTCATGACCACTGCACAGAGGCTCGCACAGCAACAGATCTGTCAACAAGAAGGAGAGCGCCTACAGCGGGAGAACTGGTATCAACAGAACGCGTGCAGGGCAAGGAGGCACAGGGGAAATTTCCGATACTGGCAGGCCCTCCTGGAGGAGAGTAAGCGGGATGCAGGAGACGACGATCAGCCAGATGTCTACGATGATGATCCAGGTGTCTTCACAAACGAGGATGAGCCAGAGGTCATACAGTGGGAAGAGGAGATGGCGCAGAAGTGTAAGACCAAGAAAGCCATCCAGCGGTGGACCTACTATCTTGGTCATAAGGTGCAGTTCCAGATGTCACGTCTCAGAACGCTACTGGCACCCGACATAGTGCTGGATGACCACGTTCTAAGAGCCATCTGTCTCAAGACCAAAAAGCTGGCAGGGTTTGCCAGGCTCTCCAAAATGAACCCTTCTATGACTCATAAGCAGATTCTGCAGGTGATGCCGGTTTAAGCCTCCAGATATACTATGGCAAAATCAGAGTGGCGGAAGCCACCAGAACTATACCCCTCCCTGACTACTGACGAGGGCGGTACCATCCATGGCTGGCGACTCCAGCAGATAGATACCATCAGGCAGAATCTCGTCCATGAGGCAGAAAAGTACGGCAGAACGCGCAGTCGATATAAGACAGCCTACAACATCATCGCGCATACAACCACTGCTGCAGGTGTGATTGGAGCCAGTGCTGGTGTGGCAGCTGTGGCCACTCTCGCTACAGGGGTGGGTGCCCTCGTTGCCATCCCTCTGGGCGGCGTGACACTAGCCACCACTGTCTTGGCCACAGGCTTGGGGGTGGGGCAGCGGCAGATCACAAGGAGGTTGGAGAAGCATGCTAAGTATGTGATACTAGCACAGAGTATGCTATGGACTATCGACGAGTCTGTCAGCAAAGCTCTCGAGGATGGCCAGGTCACCGATGAAGAGTACCGCCATATATTGAAGGTCCAAGCCCTGTACTGCACTGAGAAACCCAAAGTGCGACAGCAATACCTCAAAGGCTGCAGTGGGCGGGTTGATATGGAGGAGTTAAAAAACGAGATGTTACGGCGAGGTCACCTCGCCGGTCTCTGGAGCGACTACAAATAATGTGCTGCCTGTGCGGTAGCTTTAAGAATCCCAGTATAGATGGCCTTCCCACTGAATCTCACGACAGTCAACCGGAGCCAACCGCCCCTCCGGGTACACCCTTGACTGGCCTGAGAGGCCTACTGGATGATATACCAGAGCTAACACCGTTCTCTATCACAGTGGATGGACGGGGCCGAACCAGCTTCTCCGTCAACCCACGACCGCTGGCCAACCGCCCCATCACCCTCAAGGATGCGAAGCAAGCTCATACTTGGATGGCTGCTCCAAGCGTCTCATACTGGAATCAGCAGCTGAACTTTGCCGTGTGGTGTGCCACGGCAGGCTGTGGAGTAAGTTCCACCATGCTTCACTCCTATTCTGGTACCCCTGAAGCTGTGCTCATCGCCAGCTGTCTCAGATTCCACGTGTACTTCACTGTGTGACGAATCCTCCATGAGCTGGGTGCAAGCCTTCCTGATACAAACGACTTCGACCCACAGCTCAACAGTCATAGCGTCTCAGCGGCCAGCAGACTACAGAGAGAGTTCAGAGCTCACCCAGACTATTGGTGGCATGGCGGCGACAACAGCGGTCTAGGGGTTATGTACGGTGACCCGAGACGTGACTACTCCGGATTCCCCTATCGAACCCCCCGACGAGTAGGTCGTTGGAAGACAGCGACATTCTCGTTCGATCCAGACTCCGATTCTGGGGCGATAGTGCAGAATATGCACATCACCGGAATCAGGCAGGACTACCCAGATGTGTGGAAGTACTTTGTCCCACACACCACCTCAGGCCTCACACCAGCAGTGATCGTTCAGATCAACCAGTCCCTGGAAGCACTGTGCTACTGCCTCCTTACAGCGCAGACCAAGCTGCGGCATTCCATAGATGGTGTCAGCGGAGCAGAGGTCCAGGCCATGTTCATCAGTCTCATTGAGGATATGATCATCGTGGCAGATCCCAGCAATCTTATTGCTAAGTTCCAGCAGGGGTTGCAGAAGGCCCGTCGCAAACTTGACTTTGCTCTTTCACCACACCTACGGTTGATTCCGAGCAACATGATCGTGAACATCGAGGACCTCCAAGTCAGGGGCTATAACAACATGATAGTCGAGGGGAGTTCTCCCGGTGTCCACTTCGGTTTCAACACGGATATCAACACACCTACACGTAATACGGGCCATACAGTCATTCCGACCCTGCAGCCAGTCGACACGCCGCTTCCCATGGCAGCTCCAGGCACCCCACCACTGCAGCCAGTCGACACGACACCGCTTCCCGTGGCAGCTCTACGAGTGGTGTCAGGCCTAACTATCGTGGTGCTCGGGATCAGCCTACTCCGCCGCTAGCAAATCAAACTATCCTGACTCTCGTCAGTGGGGACCACGGTGAGACACCGAGCCAGCTTGGCCTGCCCTACAGCACCTATACACGCTGCCAACATGCACATCCAAGGGCTGGAGGGTTCCGCAGTGCATCCTTCTTCCAGCTTGTAGTACCGCAGAGCCTTGTTCAGCTCTGAGTCAGGTGAGGCCATGGAGGTCTGCAACTGCTGGAACACATCTGACAGATACTCCCGATCCTTGTAGAAACCCTTAGTTCGCAGGAGCTGCTCGACGATACTCCCACCCATGATAAGGTATTCGAGGAAGCAGATCTGCCCCTTACCAAATCCTAGATAGAGCTTCACAGCTGTCAGCTCCTCTGTCAGCTCAGCACCCGAGAGCTGAGCGAGCTCATCTGGCGTCTTCTTCTTGTAGGCCTTCAGCTCCCTCTGGAAGACCTCATAGTACTTCTCGCATAGCGCGGACATGTTTAAGATGACTCAATAGAGAGATGAATATTCCTGAGTACAAACCCGGACACCTGGCAGATGCAGACTGGGAAGATCTTATTAGCTCACTCGACAGGGAACACAGGCGTTTAACTGCATTGTATACTCAAGGTTTAAACAATGCCGTCAACGGTACAGATCGTGAAGCAACTGCCCGAGAGCCAGATGAGTCTTCAGAAGGTGGAGAACCTGCTGCGAACCAAGACACAGAAGTTACTGACACAGGCTAAACCTCTGGCAGTCTATGTCGCCAGTAACGTGGCGGCGAATGTGGCTGTGGTGAAGATGACAGGGGGAAATGAGGTTCTTCCTGCCGCCACTGCAGCTGTCCTCGCTACTGTAGTGAGTGGGGTGGCCGGCCACTGTCTCGGAATAACTCACCCTATCCCAAAGATCGCCCTCAGTGGTGCTGCCTAGACTGCCGCCGCCAAGATCATGGGTGAACGTGTTACACTAATGGAGGCCGCGGTTCTAGGGCTAGCAACGAGTGCAATGGCCGAGATCATCGTCGCCTATGTTTAACCCTTCTGAATAGTGAGAGATGGATGACGAGACCCCTGCAGCATATGAGGCATGGCGGGCTGGAGGGTGGTGTGTAGTCCATAGTCGAGCATGTGGCCTGAGGATTGCCAATGCCCAGGAATGGTGGACCGCCCACAAGGCGTGCCCCTGCAGAGAGGGCCAGTACCCTGAGCACTGCTACCTATTCCCTTGGCCGACTGCGTGGTCCTCCTATGCCCAACTATTTCACTGGGGGTATGACTAGTGGGTTTAAGCCGTGCATATAGCACTATGACTCTGTCACTCACAGACCTAGAAAGCAAAGAGCTAGGCGATCTTGCTCACTTGGGCGAGGCACGCCTCGGTTCAGAGGACACTGTTGCCCCTATCTCCTTCCTAGACTTCGATGAGAAGGGAGACCCGCGGGAGATCCGAGGTACCATCCCAGCCCGAGATCTCGTCGGGAACACTGATACGGTAGGACAATCGGCCATTAACAAGGCCAAGACTGTATACAAGGGGATGGGCATCAAAGACCGGGCAACGATGCGAGGTATGCTCGGAGTCGACGAGGCTGGTGCCATCGAGGTTATGGCTGAGTCCTATGCACATGACCTGGTTAAGGATCTCCTGAAACCCCGGAGCTCTTTCCAACAAGACGGAGAGAATCTCAGGGTAGGCACCATCGACCTGAGCAATATCACTGTCGATGGCAAAAAAGGTGCTGCCACCAGCCTCCAGCTACCAGAGGTGAAGAAGTCAGGGTTCTTTGGTTTGCTGTTTAAGCTCACATAATAGTCATGGCTTCCCGTGCATGTATTGTACAGATACTGGATGTACTAGACACTGTGGGTGCTGACACAGGCCCTCTACGCTATCTTCTCAGCTGCTGCTGGGATTTCATGCTTGACGCCTCCATCGCATCCTTCGTATCCGCTGGAGGCACAACGCTACCCACACAGCAGGCGCAAAAGCTGGTGCAGGAAGTACTGCCGTTTAGTCTCCCAGATATAGACGAGGCTACCGCCGACCAAGTGTTAACCATCCTCCGCGCGCATGTCTGTACCATTCAACAGTAGGCCGGCCGATGCTGGCCAGGTGGTGCTGATCATTGCCCCGTCAGCCCACGGGAAAAACATCTTGCTGCGGGCTCTCCTGGCCGAACATCTACACTCTCAATACATCCTTCTGGTGTCTGACTCCACCGCTGAGGCGGTTGACAGTAATGATCAATGGTACAATGGCCCAATCACAGCTGTAATCTCTAGCCCATGGGTGAGGTACCACTTGAGTGATGGCGCATACAAGAGCTTCCTCTTGGCCGAGAGGGCGCCGACTAGTTTACTGGTTGTGGGGCATTTCCTACCGGTTTTCTCTAGGTATGCGAGCATCTCCTCAGATACTGCCTCAGCTGGAATCTCTGTGTTGTAGAAGAGAGGTGGCATTTCCTCGAACTTCGCCCACAGTGCCTTATGAACCTCTATGTCTACTTCAGCGAAACCGAACCAGTAGTCAGCCAGCAGATCCTTCTTAAATCTGACTACGTCGCTAGCACCGGACCACGGCCGTACTGTCTCCTTACCACATGGCATCTCTTTAGCCATCGTAGACAAGTACAGAGCATTTGCGTCATAGCCGAGTAGACGTTGACAGACCCGCTCACTCTGGCGGATGCGTGTCACACCTGCCTCGTGGTATCTGGTGAACACGATGCTGGGCCCTCCAACAACCGCGGCCTTCAGCATATCATAGGCCTCCTTGCCTGGGGAGTAGAGGCTAACATCCGGCATGTGGTGGGCGGTTCCACGTAAAAGGTACTGCAGAGACACTCCTGGGAGAGACACAGCATCCTTGAGGATGTCTATTTCTCGTTCCGTGTAGAACTCCCGCATCCGCTCGAGGGCTTCGATGAATGGGCTAACATCCAGGTTGTTATAGTACCGCAACCAGTCGGCGAACGTCCGCATGCCTTGGTCTCTGAATGTCTGTTTGCACTGTTTCCACTCCGACAGCTTGAGGAGGTAGCCACCTTTGAGCTTGGACCACCACGCTGGGTAGTCGGGGAGTCCGGGGTAATTAAGCTTCTCGGGGGTGTCGAACCATTCATACGGGAGCCAGCTCTTCTGCTGTGTACATCCATAGGCTTTGATCCATGCCTCGTAGGAGACTCCTGGCCCCAAGTAGTTAATCACATCGAGAAACCTAAGCTCGGGGGTCATGAGGAACATGGTCTTACTAGCTTGCTTGGCGACTTTCACTGTGCCAGTACTGTTGGTCAGCTCATCCACAAAGTGCTTCTTGATCAGGTTTAGGTCATAACGGCCAGAGTTGAAGCCCAGCACCGGGACTTGGTCACACCACTCAGTAATCAGTCGCTGCTGGCGTTTTGGGAGCTTGTCCATGTCTGAAGGGATGAACTGTGCCCGGACTTCTGTACGGATTCTGTGTGCTCGCCTGGTAATCTCCTCCATGAAAGCCTTGATCAGAGCTTCTGGGTCAGGATTGCAGAGGTGAGTGGGCTCACTGGTGGAGCCTTCCAAGGAGCAGCCGACTGACACAGAGATCGGTATGTGGTTACTCTCAATCGTGAGAGTCTCCGTAGGATGAGTCTTGACGCCATCTAGGAGGGCCTCGAAGTCATAGACGATGAAGTACGGGTATGAGACGGTCCGAACTCGTTTAGGGATGCTTGGGCAGCGTTTTATACCGCACTCCCACTGTACCACAAGCGTGTATCCAGCTGCTCTCAGCTTCTCCTCTCTCCGGGTGGTCTTGAGGTATTTTTGTTCGGCCGCCTCACCTTGCTGGTGCTGAGGGCATCCATGCCAGAAACAGCCATGGAACTGGTAAACGGTGTTGGTAGTCGGATCATAACCATCTACGGGAGCCTCCTCGATCCAACGCTCGCCACCGTGCCCACAATCTACATGGTGTATGTGGATACCTTGGGTTTTCGCCACATAATGGACCCAACGAGTGGCCGCTGAACTGGATGTCTGGGGTGGGTAGAAGGCTTTCTCATGCGCAGACTGCGGCGCATCAACCTTCTCCCCAGGGCACTCTACAGTGGTTTTGCCCCCGGTGCAATGATCAACATGACGCTGAAGATGGCATGCCTGTGTGAACCTCTGCTGACAGTGACCGCAGACTAGTGTGTGGGCCAGCTTGGAGATGTTCTTTATATAGAAGGCATGGTGATCGTACACTCCGATGGTCATAGTGTCGTGGTAGTGGGCCGCTTGCCGGATCAGGTGCCAGGTGCCCTCTTCAGTTGGTTCATACACACGAATCCCGATCTTCGTGAAGAACTCTACCTTATCCAGCTGATCCAGAGAGGTTTTTGGCACGTCATCCACCAGCTTGCCGGCGGCGAGACCGTAGAACTGTCTAGCGAGCTCTCGTGCAGGAGCAGTACTTCTATCAGGCCTCGACCCCTGATACACTGCTAGGCATCTCCAGAGACACATGTTATCATTGTAGGTGTCAAGTGCCACCATACTCTTCTTCTGTTGTAGCCAGACTGGGAGTGATCCTGTCCCAAGCAAAGGTTGGCGGTCGATGACAGCCTTGACCGCAACGTTGATTGATCGGATGAAAGCCCACTTGGTGTTAGGGCGGTCGATGTTGTCGGGGTCGATGCGGTCTTGCTCTCTTGCCACCACCCAGTCCTGAGCTGCTCCTATCGTGTTCAGCCACGGACTCCCTGGAGCGTTCTTGTGGAAGAGCATCACCCTACCGTCCTCGATGTGTTTGATGCGATAGGTGTGGGTATACCGGAGGTAGAAGGCATTCTGGGCAGTCTGCTGGATCTTACTCATGATCTGCCCTGTAATGTCTCCATTGAGGCCTCGGAAGAACGTCCAGCGTACTGTCCGTCTTCCTCTCTCCTCCCCTTCCATCTCACCCAGACGCTCATTGAGAATCTGCTCACCCTCTCGCCTCATGCTCCGGGCTAAGGGTTCAGCCCTCGGCCCCCTCATCATTCGCTTAGTGATCCTGCGTAGGGCAGGTAGGCGCTCCAGTGGATGGTCTGCCATCCGCGTCACTACAGCTTTGGCTCGTAAGCTAGCCGTCACCTCCTCATCCAACTGATGAAGCTCACGCCGCCGCTGTGCTTTCTTGTGGAAGTTCTCAGGATCATCTTTGGTAGTCGCTGGAAACCGTCCCGGCTTCACTGATCGTCTCAGTCGAGCAATGAATTCCTCGGCATGGGCCTGTCCGTACAGCTGGAGCAGGTCGGCTTTCTTGGCCTTAGCGGCTACTCTAAGGCCAAATTGCCTTGCCATAGCGCGAAGCTGTGCAACAGTAATCATGGTGTATACCACTGAGTAAGGCTTGTCTGGACAGTCAGACCCTGTAATGCGTCACAAGCTATACCACTGAGTATGCTAGTCTTGACGTTCAGACCATGTAATGCGTGCTTGATCACAAGCTATACCACTGAGTATGCTTGTCTCTAAATGGACGTTAAGACCTTGTGCTTGATCAGCTCGTATACCACTGAGTATGCTAGTCTGGACGTTCAGACCATGTAATGCGTGCTTGATCACAAGCTATACCACTGAGTATGCTTGTCTGGACGTTAAGACCTTGTGCTTTATCAGCTCGTATACCACTGAGTATGCTTATCTCTAAATGGACGTTCAGACCAAGGCGATCCGCTGGTATATCACTGTGGTTGCTAGTCTCTAAATGGACATTCAGACTATGTAATGCGTGCTTGATCACAAGCTATACCACTGAGTATGCTTGTCTCTCGCGGCCACGGGAGTTTTATACACATGTCTCAAATCCTATGCCCCAGGGATTGAGAGCCTCCATCTAGAGGCCAACCACATGTCTAAACCGCTTATGCTCCACAGTTTGAGAGGGCGGTGGGGGCCACGGATCGCCAATCGGCTGCCAATTGAGGGCGGTGGTATCATTTTGACCCCAACCTGATTTCCATTTAGACAAATGAGCCCCCTCACCTGATTTCCATTTAGACAAAGGAGGTGGTATCATTTTAATCCCGACACTACTACTGGTTGATTGCAAATATGCTCCTGGCATAACCCTTCAATGGTTTTTAAAAATAGAAATTGCCCATAAGAAGACGATTTTTGACAATTTAGCACTACAATGACTGGCGCGATCATCGGGACACCAATTGCACTTTAATTTTCTCCAAACGCTGCGGCAAAGTGTCAGCTGTTTAGGCAGTACGCTAATTATCGACGAGATCCAAGATTTACCTCCCCTGGTTATGGCTATCCTCGATCTGGCAGAGAGGAGGCGTGTCGGTGACGTCAGCCGCGTGCCCAAAATGGTGCCTCTATCTACTGGTTACTTTAACAATTTAAATTGAGGATACCCTTTTTATTTGTTGGCATAAAATTGTGTTCTTGGTCTCAAATTAATGCGGAGAATTAGTACTTTACGCCAGATGCATAAAATACCATAGTGGAATATCCTTTTAAGAACTTAAACTATAGACAGTTTTGGAGGGTGACACAGTAAAGACTAAGGATTACATATTCTCGAAAATCTGCATGACTCGATTGCTGGGATTAACATCTAAGCAACCGTGTAACGTTCTCGATGTAAACGATGCTGATGCTGACATAGACAGAGCCATTCAGACACTCATTGAGCGCGTATCCCCCAGAGACTGTCGGAGAGTTAAGCGCGCTGCACATTGCGCCGACGCCACATGACGGTGGCGCAATAGAAAGCGATGGGTTATCACCACGTATCGCTTTCTGGTTTCGTCCTATCGGCGTCGTGTCCTAATTTGAAGCACGTCGATGCCACTAGATAGTTCGCCCTTGCGACGAAAGACGTGTATATCATGTGACTCGGAGCACGTGTATGCCAGGTATAATTCATGTTACCAAAATGGCATGTGCTAGTTCGTCTGCATGCGTGAAATCCCTTTTAGTCATGTATATGCTGCTTGAAACTGGAGAGAAGCCACCAATAAAACGTAGATGGTGGATTCGGGACTGGATTCGGCGAAGGCATGTGCAAGGAGCATATGCCAATCTATTGCGAGAGATGCAGGTAAATGTGTTTATGCATAACATTTCCAGTTTGCTTGTCAGTACATAATGCTCTGCATTAGGCATATACAATGTAGCTGGCGGCAGCAACAACTACCCAAAGCGCGCACACGCACTGACGCGCACACGTTCGTACATGCTAGAACGCACACGCGCATACACGCACACAAACAGGCACCGTATGTATGTCAAAAAATATCACTGCAATTATTTCTGAATTGATCTGTGTTACTTTTGCACCCATTGGTTTACCATTTGAAGCTGGGCAGACTAGATATGATTTTCGTGTATGCTCGCGCTTTATATCATATTCAAAAGCGTTTATATTTTCAGATTGCAGATGAGGCATCGTATTGCAACTATCTCCGGGTAGACCACACCACCTTTAACATATTGCTCGAAAAAGTACGACCTCGAATAGTGAGACATGACACAAACCTCCGACGCGCAATCAGTGCCGGAGAGCGGCTAGCCATCACGCTACGATTTTTAGCGACAGGTAACCATCTGCAGTATTTCAACAGCGTAGCATAATCCAATGATATTTCATCAACTTATAAAACCATTTACGTTACCATTTCATATTTATAGCCGTATGTAGTCATAGAGCTCATCTTAGGTAGATGCTCATTACTAACGGCAATCAAGTGAGAGGATGGTTCTTATTTCAATTTCTACATATTCACGGCGGTTATAGTATTCCGGCCGAAATGGCATTCGATGGAGAATTACAGGGTTTTTCGCACCAGACGAAGGAATCAGACATATTTGCTTCCGAAAGAGGATTTTACAGCACCCGTTGGAGTAAATTACAGCAACCTTCATATGGGGAATGCTGTAATTTACTCCGACGAATACTGTAAAACCCTCCCTCGGATGCAAAACAGCCTGTAATTTCTCCCTCGGATGCCAGAAAGCCTGTAATCCGCCGTCGGATACCATTTCGGCCAGAATACAATAAACCCCAGTAATATTGGCGATGTTAACTGAGAGCTTCCAGATATCAACCTCCTCATTCGCCATTCGCTTGGCAGTGGGCAAGTGACCCGCGATGACCTGCGCCGAATCTATCTCCTGACCAGGATAATTGAAATTACGAAAAGACAGGAAAATGTTTTGAAATAATTGATGCGCACGCGCATATACACATGTTCATACATACTGATCGCGCGTATAGCGTATACTCACGGATGGATGGTAGAAAATATAATTTCTTTTGCTACTTCCAGGAGAATCATACAGAAGTCTGCAGTATCAGTTTAGGGTGGGTGAACGCACCATAGCAGAAATAGTTCCCGATACATGCAAGGCACTATATGATGTTTTACAGGCTGAGTATTCGATGGTGGGTATAGCCGCTAGGCACATTAAAACTTCCCTTTAAATGATTACGCTGCAAGATGTAACATATATGTAGCTATACTGATTTTTCAGTTATATTTTATTCATTATGAATAGCCATATTCTCAACAAAAAAATATAACGAATTGCATTGAATAAGGTTCTCACATTGACAACAAGCAACAGTTGTTAAGCAAACCCATGTTGAGCGAATAAGTTACAGAATACTATTATTTACGGCGAAGGCTGGTGTAAGAATTTCAATTGGGCCGTCCCTCCGTCAGTCCATCAGCCAGTCAGGCAATCAATCCGTCTATCTGTCTGTTTGTTTCTCTCCATAGCTACCTGCAATCCAAATTTGAAAATTCCAACTTCTTGGACACCAGATATAGCGCGCTGATAAACAGGCAGACAAGGAAACAGACGGGCAGTCTGACAGCATGACAAACACACAGACAAGACAGCAAGCCAAACAGGACAACAGACAAACAAACAGACAGGACGGTAACAAGACAGCCAGACCACAATATTTTTTTACATTTGCGTCATCGAGAAGTTGAGCATGTTGCCCATATAATCAGAATTGCATTGCTGTTGCTGTTGTTGTTGTTGTTGATGTTGTTGCGGTTGTCTTTGTCGTTGTTGTTGTTGTTGTTGTTGTTGTTGTTGTTGTTGTTGCTGTGGTGGTGGTGGTGGTGGTGGTGGTGATGGTGGTGGTGGTGGTGGTGGTGGTGGTGGTGGTGGTGGTTGTTGTTGTTCCTGTTGCTGTCGTTGCTGCTGTTGCTGCTGCTGACAAGTACAAGGTAATAGTACAGTAGAAATTGACATGGACCCGGACATTTTGTAGAACAGACAAATTTTTGTTTTAATCACTTCGGTATGGCCCAAAATACATCCCATAAAAATTCTCCAAAATTCACACATGGGGAAATATGTTTTTTAGAGGAAATTCAAAATGGCCGCCAAGGCGATGACCAATAACCAGGTAATATGTATTTTGACTCTAAAAACCCGTGTTTTGGTAAGTGTTTTACAGTTTAAAGTATGTCATCATCAAAATCACTTGATAAACTATAAATTTAATGCAAACTGAGCGACTGTTGTGAAACACAGCGAACAGGCAGAATGCCTGAAATTTGTCTATGCATTTTCACTTTCAAATTTCGAGCTGTTAAGGCAGTGACCTTCACATTTACAATGTATGCTACAGGGAATGCCTTTCTTGGAGCAACTACACGAGGAACACAGACGTGTGCTGCTTTTACACAGGCACCTTATATTTAGAAGTAGCTCCGGAGGCGCTGCTGACTTGTCCGTAATGATCGCCGTCACTGATCCTTGTTCTACTGCATAACCATACTCTTCTTTCTTTAACACAGTTTTTAGGTGAAACCATGTGCTTGCTTGGAGATGAACCCGAAGGCTATGGAAGTATGCTGCCCTACGTGTGGGTGGCATCCTTTCAACTGGTACATGCTTAGGAGAGATGGCAGTCATGTATCTGAGATTGTCTAAGCCAGGACTTCTTGATCCAGCACTATACAAAGACTTAATGTACTTTTCACCAATAACCATTATATCCGCCTTTGATCTGGAGATGTCGCCAAATGCAAGTACATCTTGTCTGAGTGTTGGTGAAGATTGTATCATTTTCATATGCTTTACTTTGCCCATGCCATATAAAGCTTATGTCGTGTCATATCCAGACATACTATGGACGAATGGCAGGAACATACACAATTCCTTGCCTAAGATCTCTGTGGCCACTTTGATGCATAGCTTATGTTGCTTTGTTTGTAGGAAAATATTTGCAGAGGTGATTGCATTATAGAGGAGTAAGATCAATATGTCTGTATCGTCAGCAACAACTATCGTTGTTCTTTCAGTTCCTGCCAATTCCAATGCTCTCCTTACAATCACCACATCCGCATCGCCTTCATCTACTGCATGTACCACCTCAATACCTGCATCTGATAAATGTTTTGCCAACAGATTTATGGTATTCTGCTTGTTGCGTTTGTTTGATAGAAATCCAGTTTTGTTTCCTGGAACAAGTGTGTTGTCTTGGACAGCTACATCAGGAGCGCCAACTTGATCAAGCCGTCGTCGCTTCTGTTCTTGATCTTTTGTGGTCTCAGTTTGATAGTTATCAAATATAACGCATACAGGCGCATCAAGCCTCTGATAATGTACTACTGATGATACGAATGAGCTACACACGGTCTCCATTGTTCCAACCTTAGGCCATGGTATCCGATGCAAAAGTGCGCAGCCATCAAATACTCTTGCAGCTGGCTCTGTTGTCTCTTGCTGTAGCATTGATGTGTTCATTTCAATTACATACTTCGCCAGTTGTGACTTTTGCGATTTCCTCATAGTTCCGTCATCGTGGAAGAGGGCGGGACATACCGTTGCAAGCTCGTATTCAAAGATCGCTTTCTCTGGAGGTCCTGAAACAGATGCAGTTGACATTAAGCGATGGTACAGCTCCTGGGAAGACATATGGACATCTTCATTTCCTACTTTAACTACCTTTCGCATGACAGCAAATGTTACAGCTTGATCTGCTTTTTTTAGCGTAATGTCGCCAAACCGTTTCTCATTTAACTTCTCATGAATTCTTCGACCAATATCAATGGCATCATCGGCAGTAATACGATGGTCTGCAATCAAACCAGCTGCGATATTTCTCAGTTGGTCGTCTTCAACTGCGAATGGATTGTGTTCTCTGAGAAACAGAGTGAATTTCTTCATGTCTTCTACATCTCGTCTCATATTTGCTGGGTGAACATCTCTGTGTTGTTCCGAGCATGTCCCGGTGAACGTGTCAGTCAATGACCGCAGAGCGTGAGTGTACTGTGCTATGATTTGTGCAGTATGAAGCCATTTTGTTGTAGCGGATTCCTTGTGCGTTATATTGATCAATCCACCCTGTGTCTTCCCAGCTCTCATTAGACTCTGTTCAATTGTCATATCAGACCAGGTACCACTCCAATACAGTTTAGCATTCCTGCGTACAGCAAAGTGCCCTTCGTGCATGGGACCATCCAGACAAGTGCATAGATCATCAGAATCGTGGAGGTAAAGGCGACAACACTTTGTGTAATTGTTGTGCCCTGCAGCAGCAAAGAATGGCAACATTAGTTGTGTTGCCTTTAAATGAAGGAGCCTATTACCAGTACGCTCATCCCTGATGAACAATTATACAATGGCGACAAATTCCATGAACAACGACCACAATTTACCAGTTCTTGATTTCTCTACGTTTTCCTTCAAATTAGAAACTTGCTTACATAGGTCTTGCAAATGGTCATTGTCACAAACATCGTCTGCTGAAATATCATGTGACATAATAGCATCGTATAAATTGCGCAGCTCTGACCACATATCATCCGTTGACATATGTGTTTGACTTTCACAGCATGTTTCTGTTTCGGTTGTTTGCTCATCCGAAGCGTCATCGCTATCAGGAGCAACATCACTTTCTTCATCTTGCAGCTCTGCAAATTCAGATTCACCATATGTACTGCTGGGTGTGTTGTCTGCAGCACTGCCTTGTAGAGAAATTATATCAACATCGGGTTGAATTAGCAAAAGATGCAATGCGACATCTGTAAGGAGGCATGCTCTTATTGTCTTTGTGTAAGCTTTTCTCTCCATTATCCTAGGTAGGGAATTCCTAGCATACACGGTTGCCCACAAATCATCGATCCCACTCCCCTCCATGATCTTACAGCCCGCTCCAAGAAGCCACCCAGCCTTATATACATGTTCCTAAACTGTGGATGAGTGTCTTGCTTAATTTAGTAGCTTTTTAAGTACAATGGCTGGTCAAATGTTATGGTTGCGCAACACAGTCCTACCTTTGGGGATTGGGACTACACATACATCATGGCACTATATACAGCTTCATTTGTTCCTGGATTCAAAGGTACCATGGGGTTGTAAACTACTGCCGTGCTGTGGAAATTGTTGCATGTCGTTATTTCAGACATGAACCCCTGCCAGTTTGGTGGCTGACCTGTGAGAAGGCTAGAGTACAACCACAATGCGTCTAATTGACCGTGCATAGCAATAGATAAGCTGATGGGGTTAATGGTCTTTATCCTTACATCTGCCATCTTAGGGAGTTATTAGAAGACGTATAGGGTAGCATGAAGCTCCAAAAATCACCAGCTTCTTTGATCTCATCAGCAGTTATAGTTTTACGACAAATTGCCCCAACTGGGTTATCCCTGCTTTCGGTTGATGCCATTGTTTGACACGAAATGATCCCCATCACATGCGTTGTATCGTGACCAGAAATCGTGTCCTCGTTATAATCAAAATTGTCAGCTACCCATTGACAGAAACCCCCTCAATCCTTCTTCTCAACGAGCCCAGGACACAGGTTATCAACGGATGTGCTTCCAACTGCAGATCTCTGAAATGCAATTACCTGGTCATAGGAAGCACTGAGTCCCAGGGATGAGAGCATATCTATGATAACACGGGAGCGGGTAGACTGGTGGATGAACAAACCAATGGACAGAAGCAGTGGTGATACAAATGATTGCTTTCCAACAGCTTGCATGATAACATGACATAGAGATACCATCTTAAGTTTATTTTTCAACTTGGCAGATTCACTACGAGGTTCAGAATAGATACATGAAATAAGATGTTTCAATGCATCTCGCACCTCGATTTCAAGCTTTTCAAGGTCTAAACTGGACGGTTCTGGATACACATCTGATGGTTGATCAATATCTTTAATTGTTTGATTAATCATAGATCCCACCAATCTAACAAGTCGCATAGTTTCATCACTCTCGTCACTGGTTGATGCTGCATATGATTCGTGTATGATAGAAGATGCTCTATTAGTCAATGTGACCACGCTTGTCTTGCCTTCAAATTGGGATATTGTCACATCTGTCCCAAATCGGCCGAGCAGACGACGCTGGACGTGCTTTATGCTATATGCGGGTACACCATTTGGCAAGTAGGTGGTCAATTGCGTACGAAGGTCGTGTAAAGTGAACTGGCGCTGTTGCTGTTCTGGTGCTGTTAGCCAATTGCATAGATGGTTAAAGCCCCCATCATCCACTTCATCAAAGTTCCGGGCATTGCTTCCAGAAGCACCACACGAACTGATGTTTCTACAAGAGATGAATTCTTGCATACATTGACGATGATATTTGGCTTTAATAGCACATAGGTCACCTGCAAAATGTATTCTTGCTTCAACATCATTCGCTAACGAATCGTGCCTTTTGCCACACACGTTTAACAAGGTTCCCTGGACTACACTGAGTTTACCCTTACTAACATATCCAATATTGCTTGTGTGAGAATGCCGTTCAGGGTGACGGCGGACAGCATCAAAGTCGAGCTCTTCAGCACATATCAAACAATGTGTATGGTAATCATAATGATTAGATTCGGAGCGCAGTGTAGGGGTAGATGGTCGCACTCCTTCATCGTTTCTGTTTTGCTGTTGCACTTTTGCAATATTTCTAGGCAACGTGTAATTTTTGTAGCATTTATCGTGTACATAATGTTCGTTCGACGGAGATAGTTTCAAATCAATACCATCTCCACGAAGCTTTGAAGCGTCAAGCAGCGTTGAAAGCCCTTTATGACTAAGTTTTCTAGAACTGCTGCTATCATGGGAAACATTACATACAGCACATGTTTTTTCTTGCGTATGGTCAGTTATACTTGTACTAAACCATTAATTAGCATGAACAATGTGATTTTGATTCTATATATTTATCGTTTTATAATTGAATCGTACTTCAAGTAACATTTTCTAAATTTACCCCGGACTATATATTATTGTAATAGTAAGAATAATAGCGTTAGGAATATTTATATCATTGACTGCATAGTTGCGATCAACATGCTGTCCATATGTGTAACTCTCTCCGTCAGATCTTTAAAAAAACTGGCCATACATTGATGTACCATGTTCTGGAATTCACACTCATGTATCAAATCATATATGGTTGTTATAGACAGGTTTTACTGATTAATTTTAATTTACATTAGTATGTCTTACAGTTTATTTGACTGGGACCTGTTGTTATATACACAACTGACAATAGCAATTGTCAGTAGGTCTAATTTTATAAAATTCTCAACAGATTACCTATTTATGCTAAATATTTCTCACATTTCGTTCCCTAACTTCAAAGGGTTAAAAATCCGGTTTCCCCAAGCGTGAATTTGTGAGAATTTCTTGTGTGGACTCTGGACAGTCATAAAAAGTGTTTGGAACACAAAATCGTCTGTTATACAAAATGTCCGGGTTAGCCAATATTTCTGTTGATTTCTACTGGACTATAAATGTCGCGGAAACTGCTGCGTCCCCTTGACTTGTACAGACACATGGAACATGTACTTGACATGTGATTTAATTATTCATAGCGATTGGTCAGTAACCACTCGTCGTTGGCGACCCGATAGCGACAGAAAAGTGTTTCAAGTATGTTTGAAAACAATCGACGAGAGGCGATTCGCCGAATCTGTCGTTTTAGTATCGCATCGCCGTTGGTTTCGGGAGCGCATTTTGTCGACGAGTAAGCAATAAAATAAAATCGTGCCGCCGCCTCGCCGCGTAGGCGCAATGTGCAGCACCCTTTAGATTACGCTATTCAACGTCGACACATGTATAGGAAGAAATACCGTCAGGATTCGAACCTTTACCTGATACGTTGGATTGTAATGATTTACAGGATTACGAAGAAGACGAGTGTTTTACATCGCTCGACTCGCCCAACGCTGTAGAAACATTCGCTCAACCGCCCACTATGCAGGACACCCCCGATACGGGTCATCGAGATATAAATGAAAGTGAATATCTGAGTTTTGACTGCGAAAGCGTTCCACAATCTACCAGAGTCAATGGAACTGTTACGGGTGTCAGCACGACAGACCATCTCAACGAGAACACTAATGTATCGATTATTTCTTAAGACCTATTGACAATGTAGAATTACATTACTTAAACGCATTAGAATTCGTACCTAAAAGCTCTTTCTTGCTGGAATTGTCTACAGATCCGGATTTATATTGGAATGTATGCGAGTTATACAAAGTCTGTAAGACTGTATGGCTGAACGATGCACTCCGCGCTGTTTATAATCTGTGCGAATAATATATATATATATAATTATAACCTGTTACTATTATTGACAGGGTTATAACCTATAATTATCGAATTTATTTGTGTTTTCTCAAATCAAATCTCACCAACATTATCGCTATTAAAAAACCAAACTATATATATATATGTATATAAGTCTCAAACTAAAAGCATCGTTTATCTATTCGCTAATGGTCCAACCCTCCCCAACACACACGACCCAACGCAGAAACTCTGGTTTGGGTTATTGTTTATACACCCTCCGTCGTATACAGCAGCAAACCTCCACTCTCTGAATTATATTTTTAATGTAGTTCTCCAAGAGTTGCATAGATGTCTGATGGGGCAGTAGCAGCAGTAGTAGTAGGTTAACGAGTGACTGATCCAGACACATTACCTCGCCCCCCCCCCCCCGCCACGCCAGCCCGCCAGGGCTTATGGATAGCTATAAGCAAACACTATCTCTGATGAGCTGTTCATTCAAGACTTTAAACCTGCATACGTGGCAATAGCCTGAGGTGTCAGACATCTATATAACTTTAGGAGAACTACGTTAAAATTCTAATTCTGGAAAATGAAAAAGAATGTAAGAAACAGACTTTGAAATGTATTTTAACACGAATATGGTAAAAGCGAGCTTAAACCATATCGTTTTAAAAACAGACCATCTAACTGGTAAAAAAACGACAAAAAACAGACAAAGCACAAATTTAGATTCACAGCGTTTTTAAAAACTTGGTGTATGAATGCATTGGAGGATTAAGGTGTGTTGTATGACAAAAGTAGGTCAGTGTGTTCTACTTTTCATGGTTCACTGTTCATCATGGATCCACAGTTATCGAGATTGAACGAGCTTGTTCTTCCATTTCTAGCAAATTTATGATAACAAATAACAACTCACACAGAACACACGTTATGACAAAACAAATGCCCATTTTACCAAAAGATGTATTTGCCTAATAAGATAAGTATGCGAGTATTTCTTAATGCTTTATTGTCTTTGTACTTTGCACTTTGTCACTTGTAATTATAAGTATTGCTGTTAACAGATCTAATCTAATCCTCACATCTTCAGCTGCACAGTGCTGTGCAAGTGTCTCCAACCGGATAGCATTTGCGCCGTCCACGACATTGTGTCTTGCAGCCACACTTTGTCAGCTGTTTACAACTCTGCACCATTGATGGGAGTGTTGTCCAGTGGATCGTACACATGCCACCGTGTTGTGGCCACCCCCCAGTCATCAAAACATTGAATTTCGGGCTGGAACATTGTTGACTTCATACAGACTCTGCTTTTTGGCATGCATATCGAGTCTTGGATCAGTATCCGCACCTACTCCAGACCTATCATGCAGCTATAGTGACTACAAACTTCTTGTGGCTCTTCAGATCGTTGTCCTCAGCTGTTGGAAGGTACTGACTGAGTGTGATAATGGCATTAGATGCATCGGCTCATACTTCGCAGGTTTGACAAGCAGACTTTTTCCCTTTCTCACGAAAGGCGGACACAGCATTGCAGCCAGTGAAAGCATGGAATGAGAGACTCCTTCTACTCTTCGCTGGTCTTAGTAAGAGTTTGAGATCATGTACATTAATCCATCTAAAGTTCCCCCTTGAGCAAAAGCAATCCATAGCTTCTGCAACTCAAACTCATGCAGGGGTGGGTGGGGTGGGGAGAACTTTGACTGCTGCGACTAGGATATGAGTGTCACTGGCTATGATCATTAGAACGTTGCTGCCCTCTGCTGCTGTATATCTGGCACGTACGAAGAATTTCGTGTCTGCTTCTTCATGGTTATATGAAGCCAATTCTTTCAGGAAGATCGCTTGGTTGCAGATGGTATCTTCTTCCTTTGTCACAATCAAAGTGTTTGGTGTGCATATCTCTGCAATCGTGTCAGCTAGAAAGTTGAAGAGTTCAGTTTATTTTTTGAGAAATTCTGCTTGTGCTTGTCACTATGCGCATGACTCCTGCTCGCTTTAACGTTGTTTCAGCCGTCAGGCTCAATGGCAGGTAGACATCTAACTCAATGTCTGTTTTTGTACCTGGAAGAGTATGCTTGTATTCTAGGAAGTGAAGCGCTACATCGTCCTCAAATGTATTTGAGGTTCGTGGTGCCAGAGTGCTCACCATAAACGAACGACAAATCATGATGTACCGACGCTTGGTTCAGTGTCCAGAATGTTAACAAAAATATCAAGAATGTCAGTAAGCTGATACTTCTGTTAGGTATGAAGCTTTCCACTGTCAATCAATGCAGCGAGAACTGTCTGGCTCAGAATTGGTCCAGATGCCGAAAGAGCACACACACTCTAGTCTTATGGGAGATGAAGCGCTTGGAGAAGAGGCCGCAATCTTCCTTATGTACCTTTTGGCTCAAATTTTAACACAATGAAGTAAGTTACCATAGAAGAGGATTTCCAGACTTGCTCCAGATAAAGGAACTTGGATGTGGTTCAAATAAAATTCTAGATCTGTGCATATCTCGGAAACTACTGGTCCAATTTGGCACAAATTTTAACATAGAACAGGGTGTGACCATGTAACTATGGGTTGTCAAATACTAAAAAATCCAAATATCCGGAAGCCGCCGCAAAACAAGATTCTATCGACCTTGTTTACAAATACAGTATTTCATTTCTACCGCATTCGCTGATACTAGAGGAATCCAATCTGTCGATCAACTATGTCATAATCAATTATGTCACATGTAGGCTGGCGTCAAAATTAAAAATTCCTGATGGTCTTAGCTACGTAATTCAATACGTATTTGATTGTGACGTCAGCCTTCATGTGACGTAATTGATTATTACGTTATATACTTGATCGACATATTAGATTCATCAATTCATGGAATTTCTCCATGGCATTCACATTTCAGAAGCGGAGTATGCTAGTACGCTCAAGAAGCCGATCATCCCTCTATTAATGCAGTCCAACTACAAGGCAGACGGTTGTTTAGGATTAATCATGGGCGCAAAGAAATACTACAGCTTCACGAAGCCAGAACACGTTGATGAGTCCGCTGATGGAAGGAATTAATAAAATTATTAACCTTGAAAAAATGAAATAATCTAAAGATTACACAACAAATTTGAAACTACATGGAGGAATATTTTGTTGGTTTTCTTTACTATTGTTTAGGAAATTATTTCTGGCAGATGTTTCCGGCATCTTTGGCTTGTTAAACT
The DNA here is from genome assembly GCA_034401795.1 of Chaetoderma sp. LZ-2023a. NCBI lineage: Eukaryota > Metazoa > Mollusca > Caudofoveata > Chaetodermatida > Chaetodermatidae > Chaetoderma > Chaetoderma sp. LZ-2023a. The sequence goes on from CM067361.1 coordinate 39,172,125, forward strand.
TTAATGGATAAATTTGGTCAAGAAAATCTAAAATTTGCTTATTGAATCTCCATTTGTATTTCAAGAGAAGACTATTTTTGAAAATTTACCACCAGAATGGCTGGCTCGGTTATTGAGCCAGTCATTCAGGTGGTAAATTTTCAAAACTAGTATTCTTTAGGCCTATAAATGGGCATTCCTCAGGATGATTGCAAATGTCGGCTTTGTCTCGCTTCGGCATGAAATGGTTAATGGCCATGATTGGATGAGAAAATTTACATACATGCTTAGTGAATATATCCATTTGCAAGTCAAATGAATGCTAGCTTTGAATCGTGTGCAAATTACGAAAGAGAATTGCCTTCTCTTGGCATGCAAAGAGAGACATATCAAGACCAATGAAGACGTTGCTAGCTTAGCTGTTAGTGGAATCTGAATCGCTCTGATAGTAGAGCTAAACAAGGTTGGATATGTAGAGCTGAGTTCTACTTTAGAAACCCAGTACACTATTAAAATATTTTTGTTGAGACGATGGCGAAGTGAAGTATCTCCATATATCGGCCCAACTGACGCCCGGCGTCTAGTGTCTAGCATCTGCCATTAGGCGTTCGGTGTATATAAAAAATTAGAAGAATGTTTCGCAATGGACATTTAATTCATCAAGGGCTTATCCGATCTCATGAAAACTTTACAGTTTGTTCTATACCATCTGTATAATAATAATAATAATAATAATAATAATAATAATAATAATAATAATAATAATAAAGTAAGTATTTTACATTTTCAGTCTCCAGTGGTCAATCATAATACATTTGCCTTTGTTTAGTCACAGCTTTATTCATAATAATAATCCATGTGTGGCCATCCCTGTCTTGCTTTCATCCGCATTTCATCATCCCCACCCCACCCTCACCCCCAACCACTCCACCCCCACTCAACATACTACCACCTTAACATCGCTAAATGTTATCCATAGGGGACAGTAATCCCAGGTTCGTACGGTTGGGGTCAATTTTTTGTTATCTGTATTGAATTTGCCTATATTTCATATAAATATGAGTCAGATATGTTTATGTTGATATCATCTATTTCGTTGATTTTTATGCCTAGATTGCGGGAAAATGCACCATTTTACTTTCAGATATAAAAAAATCTCCTTAACCTGAGGGAAATTCCCTCAGCCACCCTCACGAAACCCCTTTCAAAATCCCACCGTACGGCTCTGGATCAAAAGTCACGTGCTGTGAAGCAAAAATAGGGCTCGACATGCACTTTCTAGAAATACAAAATAGACACGTTCAAGTTCACTTTTCTATATATACTCAGGCCTTTTTCAAAGCGTATAAGACATATTCAGCAAAAATAAAATTGAAAACATTGTTACTCGGAATCATTGTCATCATTACAACGTAGCCTGCGATACAACAAGACGCTTCCATAATGTTTGATTAACTCCATAATTGGCATTTCCAGTCCCACCCACCTCTAGCTAAGCTCCACCCACACCTTGCTCGTGTTGGTATCGATCGATCTCTGAACTCACTGACTATCAATTTTCAGAAAATTATACAGATAATATTTGCAGCAACAGCGCCCAGTCAAATTAGTTTCAAAATATTCAACAGAATAATTATTAAATAGGAAAGACACACAATTCGTTCAATAATGCGTAGTCTGTCTTTAATTATGCGTTCGTAACGTACTTATCTACGTCATTCATGACGTCATAATGACGTCGTTGATTATGATGTCATCCTACACGTCATGTAGTTAATTATGACGTCATATGATGGATGAATACAGTGGAAAGGTCTATTAATTCGCTTAGAATAAGAGACAGTCAAATACTACAAGCATTAAAGTGTCATACATGTTATCGTAGTTATTGAAGGTATGCATTATGCCCATATTCTGGCACATACGAAAGGCACGGTTTAAACTCTCTTGTGTCAACAGCGTTGCAAAGCTCTCAAAATGCTACTTATATCAATGGACCATTCCAGTTTTAGCGATTCCCTACCCATTACAAGCAAAGCTCCACACACATCTCGCTCGTGATGGGATCGACCGATCACTGAAATCCATGACTATCAATTTCCAGAATACCATACAGCTAAGTTGTTGTAAATTTTGAAATTAAATTAACTTTAGACTATTACCCCTGGTTATAAGATTTAGGATTTTGTAGATCTCTATCATATCTCCTCTTTTTCTTCGATATGCCAAAGATGGTAAATTGGGTATTTTAACTCTGGCTTCATAACATAGGTATGATAGGCCTGGTACTACTTTAGTTGCTCATCGCTGCACATTTTCCAGAAGGTCTATATGTTTTTTTCTATACTGAGAACTCATGCCTCATTTGTACAGTCGACATGGGGTCTTCCCAATAATGTGTAAAGTGTTTTGGACAATTTAATGTCTAAATGCACAAATGTGCACCTGATTGCATCGGCCGTGTTAACCTTATCAACAATGAGCTTTTCAAAGGTCAGCTTATCATCAATGATCACACCAAGATCTATTTCAGTGTTACCAACTTTTACTAATCTGTAACTTTACTCTTCCAAGGATGTTTTACCAATTCGCATGCATATACATTTCTCTGCATTGAATTGTAAGAGCCACTTATCTGACCAATCCCCAAACAAATATATATATATATATATATATATATATATATATATATATATATATATATATATATATATATATATATATATATATATATATACCTGTGCAAAAGTTAAGCACCACCCAAAAACAATAGAACGTAGAAACATGATGGTACAACCAGGCTGTCATACTTTTTGTCCCCGCGTTAGTTGACATAATTCCAAGTACGAAATGCACATGCATGCATGACTTCACGCCGCTTGATGTCCGTGCGTGGCGGGAAACAGCACACGTGTTCAGTTATGTAAAAGTCCAGTTTGAGGTGTAGAACATTACATACAGATTTAGGCGACAAGATTAGGAATTGTGTGTTCATGACCGTGGTTTATTTGTACAGAGAGAATTAGCTCTTGATTGTGAACCGCTATGGCAAGACGAAGGTTAAGTGATCGTGTGAAATGGCAAATCATAGGTATGCATACCACTGGTATGTCATGCAGAGATTGGCAGACAGCTGAACATTAACCATACTGTAATCAGTCGTTTGATTACAAAACATGGGCAAACTAACGAGGTGAAGGACAGGCCTAGATCTGGAAGACCGAAGAAGACTACTGCCCGTGATGATCGAGCCCTAGTACGCCTTGTTAGGAGATCTCCATTCACCAACAGCAGAGTGCTCAGCCAGCAATGGGAAACGCGCAATAGAGTGTCAATGTCTACCGTCAAAAGGAGACTGTATGCTGCTGGCATGAAAGCTAGGAGACCTGTCAGACGTCCTCTCCTCACTGCACACCACAAAGAGGAGCGTCTGAGGTGGTGCAACGAAAGAAGACACTGGAACATGAGATCCTGGAGACGGGTATACTGGTCCGATGAAAGTCGGTTCCTGCTTCATGCCACAGATGGTCAAACTCGTGTATGGAGGTCCAGACGCACGGCGTACGACCAACGTAACATCATGGAAGAAGTTCCATTTGGTGGAGGTTCCGTTATGATATGGGGGTGCATCTCATTTGATTGTAAGCTGGATCTGTTGACTGTACCTGGAACACTAAATGGACAAAGATATCAAGATTCCATACTGGATAGAGTTGTGGTCCCTCATTTTGTAAATCATGCACCTGGAACCCACCATATATTCATGGATGACAACGCCCGACCACATCGTGCTAGAGCTGTGCATGAATACCTCCGCCAGAATGCCATCGAAACCCTACCATGGCCAGCAAGGAGCCCTGACATGAACCCTATTGAGCATATCTGGGACATTCTGGGAAACATGGTGAGAAGGAGGGATCCTCCTGTGCAGAACCTACAGGAATTAACAGACGCACTCCATCTTGAATGGCAACGAATACCACAATGGCGTATCAGTCGGTTGGTGACCAGCATGAGACGTCGTGTCCAGGCCGTCATCCAGGCACAAGGTGGATATACGCGGTATTAATAATGACAGTCTCAAACTCGTGCACAGATGTTAAACTTCGTTTTCAGACACCATTAATGACAATCTAGCCACGTGTGTCAACTGTAGGGCAATAGTTGTCAGTTGTGTCAACGTAACCATATTCAGGCATCGTTTTCAAGTTCAAACAAAAACATACAGTGTTTCCCCACCATCATAATCAGCATTCCTCTAGTTGCATTATTACCTCTTGCACTAAGATGGATGGGTACATAAATGTTTATGCTATTGCTTTCTTCATAGCACATGAATATACCCTCGCATGTGCGTAAAAATAGGGTGGTGCTTAACTTTTGCACAGGTGTATAGTTGAGCTGGGGCTACGATAAAAAAATGTGATTAATAACCTGTCTGTATTATTTTATTTTATTTCTATACAAATAAATTCAGATAAATATATGTTAATGTCTATTGGTATATATCTTAAGGATGAAAGTATATAAACCATCAGTCCCCTGCCCATACTGTCTTTGGTAATGTTTAAGGGCAGTATATTATATCCATCTAAATTGTATTCTGAAATCTTTCTTTCATGTCTAAAATATTTTGGCTTGACGTCTGAAAATGCTGATACCCAAGGTTTATTCTCCATGATGTTTAATCTTTGTTTGAGTTCCATTAATCTTTCTGCATTGAATGTATCAACATTTTAAAATAAAGCTTTAAAGCCATTACAATTTACATTTACATATTTTTAGTTATTTGTGCATTTTTTGTGCTGATAATATGTAATTAATTATGTTAATTTTTGTGTTATTTACATGCACAGTTTCCATATACCATTCATCACTTAAAAGAGAGAATCCGTTATTTAATACTGTTTGTTCTGATAGTAATGTTTGTTTTGATTGTATGGTTGACTGCTTGGACTCCTCCCTAATCTCCTCCCATAGATAATATCGTAGCAGGTTTTCATGGTTATGGTGGTTTTGTGACATGCCTAACGATACGTACAAGTAATTTAAGATATTTTCGGGCATTACATTTAGTCCTTGCGTGTTTGGATGGATGTAATCAAAGAAAGGTTCCTGATAAACATAGCTATCTGGACTGGTGAATAGTTGAGAATGGTCAATAAATACTGCCAATGAGTAAAGCCTATCATTAAATTCTTGGGCCAGACTGTGTTCATAATTGGCATATGGTCTAAGTAGTAAAGTATTAAAATATTTGGACAAAATACCAGTTTTCTGGTCTTTTTCAGGAAGGAATTCAGAATGAAAAATTAGTCTCTTTCAAAATGATGACCAGCTCCACCTTTTGGGGTCAAAAGCACCAATTTTCATTTTTTGCAGAAGTGAACTCACGGTTTTTTAAATGGCCGCCATAATATTTATTAGGTCCGATCACCTTGAAACTTGGTGAACTTCTAGGACTCATATTTCCTTGATTTGCTATTAAAGTTGAAGTTGATCCAACTAATAGTTCTCAAGAAATGAGTTTTTCCGTACCACATATCCCCATAGTAAACCTATGGGAGTAATATGGAACACTGTTATCTCCCATAGTGTTCTTCAGATTCCCTTCAAACCTGGCCAGATTTTAATATCTTCCTTGGGGTCAAGGGCAGTTACGAGTAAAGATTTCCAATTTTCATGTTTGCCATAAGTTACCGGCCTTTCATCATGCAACTTCAAAGAACATGTTAGAAGACACACTTTATTTTATCCTTAGGGTCAAGGTGACCTTTTAGTGTCAACTTATGGGCATTTCAAGCATGAATCTTTCACCTGACACTACGCAGAGTTTTTATCGGATCAGCTCCAGACGTGTTCAATGGTCTTGTAAGACGAGGCCTTATGCTATTGCTTCATGACCAGACATCGCAGATTAACAGTTACTTAAGTAAATGTTCTCTAGTTATTATTATTATTATTATTATTATTATTATTATTATTATTATTATTATTATTATTATTATTATTATTATTATTTAACAGTTGATTTTGCTCCTTTTCACACCAGTTTCAATCTCCTTCATAATCCTGAGCACGCGTTCTTCTTTGTAATTCAGTGAAGCACATTGTACATTGATGGGCAGGCCCAGACCACCGCGACAACCCTAAAACACAGATAGCAGCATTAACATTTTAAGCGTCTGACTACTGAGTCCTCGCAGACGACATATATCTCTGGACCTGCTAAATATTTTGAAAACAATTTGACTGAAAGTTGTTGCTGACTAAGCGAGCAGGAGAGAGAGAGAGAGAGAGAGAGAGAGAGAGAGAGAGAGAGAGAGAGAGAGAGAGAGAGAAGGAGAGAGAGAGAGAGAGGGAGGGAGGGAGGGAGAGAGGGAGGGAGGGAAAGAGAGAGTGGGAGGGAGGAAGGGAGAGAGAAGAGCAGGGAAATTGAGAGCGAGAGAAAGAGAGAGAGAGAGAGAGAGAGAGGGGGGGGAGGCGAGATGGAGGTAGGGAGGAGAAACGGAGGGTGGGAGGGAGATAGGGAGGAGAGAGGGAGATGGATAGAGAGGGTGGTGGGATGGACTGTGAGAGAATATGAGAGAGAGAGAGAGAGGGAGAGAGAGAGAGAGAGAGAGAGAGAGAAAGAGTGGGAGAGAGAGAGAGAGAGAGAAAGAGAGAGAGAGGGGAGAGAGAGAGGGAGAGAGAGAGGGGGAGGGGAGGGCGAGCGATAGAGGGGTGGAGGGAGACAGGGATGGATGGCGAGACGGAGAGAAAAAGAGGGTGAGTGAGGGCGGGTGAGAGGGGCCTGTGGCTGTGAGGAGAGAGAGCGGAATGGAGAGGAGGGAGGGCGAGAAAAGAGAGAGAGAGAGCGCGAGAGAGAGGTGGGTGGGGGAGACGAGATGAAGGTGGTGAAGGAGGGTGGGTGGGAGGGAGGGCGGGAGAGAGGAGGGATTGAGAGAGAGATAGAGAGGATGGGTGGTGGGAGAGAGGGTGGGAGAGCATAAGAGAGGGAGAGAAATAGAGAGAGGGAGAGCGATAGACTCGGGTGACGGTGTTAAGCGGGAGAGAGTGAAGGAGGGATGGGAGAGATGGTAAGGGAGAGAGACGGTTGGCTTGCTGTGGGAATTGAGAATTCGAAGTATATAAATTGGTTCCAACGCACGTAATACGTAGGCGGAGAATACCTCGAAACTGGCGGGGAATAGCTAGAAAATTAATGGCTCCCTCTAGAACACACCTCTTTGAGATTTTTCTCTTCCTTATTCCTAGGTTTGTAATTCTCCTCCAAATTATCTAGATCCTCTTTCGTCACAGTTGCAACAGGCAGCGATCCAGCCGGGAAGTTCAATCCATTGTAAAGAAGATTATATAGAATAACGCCTGAAGATAAATAATACACAGGCTAGGCTACGCAATGATGTGCTATATTAATGTTTTTCTGCATATATTAAGGATCGCCAAAGTCTTTCACCTTGTAGTAGGTTAGGGATCCATCTCTACATATGCCCCGCCCATTTCTAGCTAAGCTCTACTCGCTTTTTCTGTGTATTGGGACCGATGTATATACTTTGAACCCTGAATTATCAGAATCCCATTTTAAAGGTAATTCTACAGGTTTACAGTTGAATATTTTGAAACTAATTTGACTGGGTGCTGTTGCTGCCTATTAGTTTCAAAATATTCAACAGAATGTTTATTAAATAGCAAAGACATAGAATTCGTACTATTGAGTCTTGATGGACTATTCAAGGTTCATGACGAAGCTAGATCTTTAGCCCCCTACCGTATTCTTTACACATTATGATTGTGACGTCAGCCTACATGTGACGTAATGGACTTTTCCAATTTTAACCATGCGTCGCCCATTTCTAGCTAACATCCACTCACACCTCGATCGTGCTGGGATCGATGATCCCCGAACGCCCTGACTATCAATTTACAGAAAGCTATGCACGTTAGCTGTTAAATATGTATGGCAGCAACAGCGCCCTGTCAAATTAGTTTCAAATAATAATGATAATAATATTTTGAGACTACTTTGGCTGGTTGCTGACTGGGACAGCGCCCAGTCAAATTAGTTTCAAAATATTCAACATAATGTTTATTAAATGGCAAAGACATACAATTCATACAACGTGTCGGACTATTAAGCGTTAAAGACGGACTATATAGAATCACTCATGACGTCATGATTATGACGTCATTCTACACGTAGTGCATTATGACGCCATATGATGGATGGATATACTTGGAAAGGTCCATAGTGTATGCTGTCAGCATTGATCTCCAATCAAATTAAGCCTAAAAATTAAACAGTACGTCTTATTTTGTTTTGGAATCGTGTTAGGTTATCTCTGAGCTGTAGGTATTGATAGCAGGAAATAGGAATGATGTGCAACTTCTTACTAAATATATCGCATGTGGCGAGAAGAGGCAGCGCGGGACTGGCAAATCCAGGGGAGATAATCACGTCTATACGCTGATCTTTCATCGCCTGTATGACGTCATTACGCCAGTCCTGTAATCAAGCAAACACATGACAAGAGCAATCAGAGATTGCAGGCACTGGCCCTTCCGTTTTTGTCACATTCCAATTTTCTAGATTTCTTGTTCACACAATTCGTGTGTTAAATTGTGAGCAAAATCAGACCAGAAGTTTCCGAGACATCCGGGGACCCATTTGATCCGATCCTGGTCCTGGCTCTTTTAGCAGGATCACAGTCCAAAGGTAGGCAGGCAAGCAGGTGTGCGGGCAAATGGGTTGGCGGGCGGGCTGGCGGGCAGGCAGGCTGACATACATATGGGTGGGTGGCCAACCGACCGGACAGACAGACGGATGCCTAGACAGATGGATGTACAGACAGACACGATAGCAATACACACTTCTTACAGGCCGAGAGTAATAATCAGATATGCAATGGAATATATGACGTCATAGTCAGTTACATCACATGTCGGCTGACGTCACAATCATAATTAACAGAGAATATTCCGTCATGAACTGGAATATTCCGTCAAGTTGACGAATTGTATATCGTT